>CM019071.1:42864790-43090149 GCA_009667805.1 Leptobrachium leishanense | reverse complement strand
GAGCAGCATCTTTCCTTTAGTGATATCTTCAGGAATGAATCCTGTTTGTCTCTACAGGAATTTCCTTTTCATGCTGTCAGACCTGCAGCCTGTGAATGTTAGCAGGTCCATGTGGTTACGCCTTCTTCATAAAATATCTTCCCTTGTCCTCATTCTCATATTACATACACGGCAGCATCGGGTGACTTAACCTGCTCAGATCCAATCTGCATGTGTAACAGTAGCTCCACTAGCTTTGAGCACTCACCCTCCTTGTTACCCTTTCCCACACTATACAAGGTGTTTGTGTCTATGGAGAAGTGTGAATGCTGGCCTCCTGCCAAGGGACCATGGACCAATGTGGCAAAGTCAATTCTCAAGGACAATGGGCATAAGTGGGCACCTATAGAAGAAAAGACTGTAACCTCTCAGCGCACACTATAACCTAGATCTATATAAATCGAGTATGTATTAGATGCATGTCTCAAAATAAACAATATTTATAACATAGAAACATAGAAAATGTTGGCAGATTAAGAACCTTTCGGCACATCTAGTCTGCCCAATTACATGGATACTTTACCTGATTTATCTTTTGTTTAGGATAGCCTTATGCCTATCCCATGCCTGCTTAAATTCAATTACTGTTTTGGCCTCTACCACTTCTACTGGAATACTGTTCCATGTATCCACCACCCTCTCAGTAAAATAATGCTTTCTGATGTTACTTTTAAAACCTTTGCCCCTCTAATCTAAGACTATGTCCTCTTGTTTTGCTACTTTGTTTCCTTTTAAATATACTCCCTTCCTCTACCTTGTGGATTCCCTTTACGTATTTAAATGTTTCTATCATATCTCCTCTGTCTCGTCTTTTTTTCCAAGCTGTACATGTTAAGATCATTAAGCCTTTCCTGGTAACTTTTCACCATTATAAATAAACTAGGTGTAAAGCCTGCCCAGAGGGCAGTCTATTGATAAGTGTGGTGCTTTGTGCTTGGTTCGGTGCCATTTATTGTGCTGTGTTTGGCTCTGTGCTCGGCTCTATGCCGTTTATTCTGTTGTGCTCGGCTCTGTGCCGTCTATTGTACTGTGCTCGGCTCTGTGGAGTTTATTGTGCTTGGCTCTGTGGAGTTTATTGTGCTCGGCTCTGTGGCGTTTATTCTGTTTTGCTCGGCTCTGTGCTGGGCTCTGCACATCGGCTCTGTGCTCTGCTCCGTGCCGTATATTGTGCTCTGCTTTTTATTGTGCTCTGCGCCGTTTATTGTGTTGTGCTTGGTTCTGTGCTTGGCGCCGTTTATTGTGCTGTGATTGGCTGTGCTGTTTATTGTGCTGTGCTCTGTGCCGTATATTGTGCTGTGCTCGGCGCTGTGCCGTTTATTGTGCTTGGCTCTGTGGCGTCTATTGTGCTGTGCTTGGCTCTGTGGCGTTTATTGTGCTGTGCTCTGTGGCGTTTATTGTGCTCGGCTCTGTGGCGTTTATTGTGCTCGGCTCTGTGGCGTTTATTGTGCTTGGCTCTGTGGCGTTTATTGTGCTCGGCTCTGTGGCGTTTATTGTGCTCGGCTCTGTGGCGTTTATTCTGTTGTGCTCGGCTCTGTGCCATCTATTGTACTGTGCTCGGCTCTGGAGTTTATTGTGCTTGGCTCTGTGGCGTTTATTCTGTTTTGCCCGGCTCTGTGCTGGGCTCTGCACATCGGCTCTGTGCTCTGCTCCGTGCCGTATATTGTGCTCTGCTTTTTATTGTGCTCTGCGCCGTTTATTGTGTTGTGCTTGTTCTGTGCTCGGCGCCGTTTATTGTGTTGTGCTTGGTTCTGTGCTCGGCGCCGTTTATTGTGCTGTGCTTTGTGCCGTTTATTGTGCTGTGCTCGGCTCTGTGGCGTTTTTTTTGTGCTCGGCTCTGTGGCGTTTATTGTGCTCGGCTCTGTGGCGTTTATTGTGCTCGGCTCTGTGGCGTTTATTGTGCTCGGCTCTGTGCCTTTAATGGGTTGTGCTCTGCTCTGTGCCATCTATTGTTGCTCTGCTTGGCACTCTGCTCTGTGCTCTGCACTCGGCGCTGGGCTGTGTTCAGGTACTGGGCTCAGGCGCTGGGCTCTGCGCTCAGCTCTGCGCTCAGGCGCTGGGCTCTGCGCTCAGGCGCTGGGCTCAGGCGCTGGGCTCTGCACTCAGGCGCTGGGCTCTGCGCTCAGGCGCTGGGCTCAGGCGCTGGGCTCTGCGCTCAGGCGCTGGGCTCTGCGCTCAGCGCTGGGCTCAGCGCTCGGCTCAGGCGCTCAGGCGCTGGGCTCTGCGCTCTGCGCTCATGCGCTGGCTCTGCGCTCATGCGCTGGGCTCTGCGCTCAGGCGCTGGGCTCAGGCGCTGGGCTCAGGCGCTGGGCACTGGGCTCAGGCACTGGGCTCAGGCGCTGGGCTCTGCGCTCAGGCGCTGGGCTCAGGCGCTGGGCTCAGGCGCTGGGCTCTGCGCTCAGGCGCTGGGCTCAGGCGCTGGGCTCTGCGTTCAGGCGCTGGGCTCAGGTGCTGGGCGCTGGGCTCAGGCGCTGGGCTCAGGCGCTGGGCTCTGCGCTCAGGCGCTGGGCTCAGGCGCTGGGCTCAGGCGCTGGGCTCTGGGCTCAGGCGCTGCGCTCAGGTGCTGGGATCTGCGCTCAGGCGCTGGGCTCAGGCGCTAGGCTCTGGAGATGCGCTCAGGCGCTGGGCTCTGCGCTCAGGCGCTGGACTCAGGCGCTGGGCTCTGCGCTCAGGCGCTGGGCTCTGCGCTCAGGCGCTGCGCTAAGGCGCTGGGCTCAGGCGCTGGGCTCAGGCGCTGGGCTCAGGCGCTCATGCGCTGGGCTCTGCACTCATGCGCTGGGCTCTGCGCTCAGGCGCTGGGCTCTGCGCTCTGCGCTCATGTGCTGGGCTCTGCGCTCAGGCGCTGGGCTCAGGCGCTGGGCTCAGGCGCTGGGCTCAGGCGCTGGGCTCTGCGCTCAGGTGCTGGGCTCAGGCGCTGGGCTCAGGCGCTGGGCTCTGCGCTCAGGTGCTGGGCTCAGGTGCTGGGCGCTGGGCTCAGGCACTGGGCTCAGGCGCTGGGCTCTGCGCTCAGGCGCTGGGCTCAGGCACTGGGCTCAGGCGCTGGGCTCTGCGCTCAGGCACTGGGCTCAGGCACTGGGCTCTGCGCTCAGGCGCTGGGCTCAGGCGCTGGGCTCAGGCGCTGGGCTCTGGGCTCAGGTGCTGGGCTCTGCGCTCAGGCGCTGGGCTCTGCGCTCAGGCGCTGCGCTCAGGTGCTGGGATCTGCGCTCAGGCGCTGGGCTCAGGCGCTGGGCTCAGGCGCTGGAGCTGGGCTCTGCGCTCAGGCGCTGGGCTCTGCGCTCAGGCACTGGGCTCAGGCGCTGGGCTCTGCGCTCAGGCGCTGGGCTCTGTGCTCAGGCGCTGGGCTCAGGCGCTGGGCTCAGGCGCTGGGCTCTGCGCTCAGGCGCTGGGCTCTGCGCTCAGGCGCTGGGCTCAGGCGCTGGGCTCAGGCGCTGGGCTCTGCACTCAGGCGCTGGGCTCAGGTGCTGGGCTCAGGCGCTGGGCTCAGGCACTGGGCTCAGGCGCTGGGCTCTGCGCTCAGGCGCTGGGCTCAGGCGCTGGGCTCAGGCGCTGGGCTCAGGCGCTGGGCTCTGCGCTCAGGCGCTGGGCTCAGGCGCTGGGCTCTGCGCTCAGGCGCTCATGCGCTGGGCTCTGCGCTCATGCGCTGGGCTCTGCGCTCAGGCGCTGGGCTCTGCGCTCTGCGCTCATGCGCTGGGCTCTGCGCTCATGCGCTGGGCTCTGCGCTCAGGCGCTGGGCTCTGCGCTCATGCGCTGGGCTCTGCGCTCATGCGCTGGGCTCTGCACTCAGGCGCTGGGCTCAGGTGCTGGGCTCAGGCGCTGGGCTCAGGCACTGGGCTCAGGCGCTGGGCTCTGCGCTCAGGCGCTGGGCTCAGGCGCTGGGCTCAGGCGCTGGGCTCAGGCGCTGGGCTCTGCGCTCAGGCGCTGGGCTCAGGCGCTGGGCTCAGGCGCTGGGCTCTGCGCTCAGGCGCTGGGCTCAGGTGCTGGGCGCTGGGCTCAGGCGCTGGGCTCTGCGCTCAGGCGCTGGGCTCAGGCGCTGGGCTCAGGCACTGGGCTCTGGGCTCAGGCGCTGGGCTCTGCGCTCAGGCACTGGGCTCAGGCGCTGGCTCAGGCGCTAGGCTCTGGCGCTGGCTCTGTGCTCAGGCACTGGGCTCTGCGCTCAGGCGCTGGGCTCAGGCGCTGGGCTCTGCGCTCAGGCGCTGGGCTCAGGCGCTGGGCTCTGCGCTCAGGCTCTGGGCTCAGGCGCGTGGCAACCTCCGTAACAGGCTGTTGCGGTTGGATGCGCGCGCGCCACCTGCCGCAGCACGCCCAACGTCCAACGGAGGTTGGATGCGCGCGCAGCAAACCTCCGTAGGACGCTTTGGGCGTGCTGCAGCGGGTGGCGCGCGCGCACCCGGCTGCGCGCGCATCCAACCGCCACAGCACCCCGTGGGCTGCGCGCATGCGCAGTCCATATATATATATATACACACATATATATATATATATATATATTTATATACACACACACACACACACACTGTAACCCCATGTGGATATATATACACACATATATGTTTTTTACAGTATGTGTGTGTATGGCCGGCATCCAGGCTCAGGCGAGCCCCCGGCTCGGCTGGGCCTCTAGGCCCAGGCCAAGCCGGGGGCTCGCCTTAGCCTGGATGCCAGCCAAGCAAGTAGCTCGGGCGGCATCCAAGCTTAGGCGAGCCCCCGGCTTGGCTTGGGCCTAGAGGCCCAGCCGAGCCGTGGACTCGCCTGAGCCTGGAGGACGCCCAAACAGGCAATTCGGCCGGCCTCCATGCTTAGGTGAGTCCCCGGCTCGGATGGTCCTCTAAGCCCAGGCCAAGCCGGGGGCTCGCCTAAGCTTGGATACCGGCCGAGCAAGCAGGGTGGGTGTGGAGAGCACATACTCACCTACATCGGCCCTCCAGCGATGGCAGTCCCGCTTCCAGTGTCCTCTCTCTGTTGGTCACCGGTATGACATCACAAAAGCCTTTGACCCAGGGTCAAAGGCTTTTGTGACGTCATACCGGCGACCAACGGAGACAGAGAGGACGCTGGAAGCGGGACCGCCATCGCTGGAGGAGCTAAGGGCCGATGTCGGTGAGTATGTGTAGGCAACATCCTCTTACATTGGCCCGGAGCTCCACCGGTGGCTGTCCTCTGGCTGTTGCAGGCTGCTAGGCCGTCCTCCAGGCTTAGGCGAGTCCCCGGCTCGGCTGGGCTTGTAGGCCCAAGCCAAGCCGGGGGCTCGCCTGAGCCTGGAGGCCGGCCTAGCAGCCTGCTCGGCCGGAGGTCACCGCTGGAGCTCAGGGCCGATTTAGGGGAGTATGTTTTGGGAACTTCGGCCCGGAGCTCCAGCGGTGACCGTCCTCCACCTGTCGCTGGCTGCTCGGCCGGCCTCTAGGCTTAGGCGAGTCCCCGGCTCGGCTGGGCCTGTAGGCCCAAGCCGGGGGCTCGCCTGAGCCTGGAGGCCGGCCTAGCAGCCTGCTCGGCCGGAGGAGGTCACCGCTGGAGCTCAGGGCCGATTTAGGGGAGTATGTTTTGGGAACTTCGGCCCGGAGCTCCAGCGGTGACCGTCCTCCGGCTGTCGCTGGCTGCTCGGCCGGCCTCTAGGCTTAGGCGAGTCCCCGGCTCGGCTGGGCCTGTAGGCCCAGCCAAGCCAGGGGCTCGCCTGAGCCTGGAGGCCGGCCTAGCAGCCTGCTCGGCCGGAGGAGGTCACCGCTGGAGCTCAGGGCCGATTTAGGGGAGTATGTTTTGGGAACTTCGGCCCGGAGCTCCAGCGGTGACCGTCCTCCGGCTGTCGCTGGCTGCTCGGCCGGCCTCTAGGCTTAGGCGAGTCCCCGGCTCGGCTGGGCCTGTAGGCCCAAGCCAAGCCGGGGGCTCGCCTGAGCATGGAGGCCGGCCTAGCAGCCTGCTCGGCCAGAGGAGGTCACCGCTGGAGCTCAGGGCTGATTTAGGGGAGTATGTTTTGGGAACTTCGGTCCTGAGCTCCAGCGGTGACCGTCCTCCGGCTGTCGCTGGCTGCTCGGCCGGCCTCTAGGCTTAGGCGAGTCCCCGGCTCGGCTGGGCCTGTAGGCCCAAGCCAAGCCGGGGGCTCGCCTGAGCCTGGAGGCCGGCCTAGCAGCCTGCTCGGCCAGAGGAGGTCACCGCTGGAGCTCAGGGCCGATTTAGGGGAGTATGTTTTGGGAACTTCGGCCCGGAGCTCCAGCGGTGACCGTCCTCCGGCTGTCGCTGGCTGCTCGGCCGGCCTCTAGGCTTAGGCGAGTCCCCGGCTCGGCTGGGCCTGTAGGCCCAAGCCAAGCCGGGGGCTCGCCTGAGCCTGGAGGCCGGCTTGCTCGGCCGGAGGAGGTCACCGCTGGAGCTCAGGGCCGATTTAGGGGAGTATGTTTTGGGAACTTCGGCCCGGAGCTCCAGCGGTGACCGTCCTCCGGCTGTCGCTGGCTGCTCGGCCGGCCTCTAGGCTTAGGCGAGTCCCTGGCTCGGCTGGGCCTGTAGGCCCAAACCAAGCCGGGGGCTCGCCTGAGCCTGGAGGCCGGCCTGCTCGCCGGAGGAGGTCACCGCTGGAGCTCAGGGCCGATTTAGGGGAGTATGTTTTGGAACTTCGGCCCGGAGCTCCAGCGGTGACCGTCCTCCGGCTGTCGCTGGCTGCTCGGCCGGCCTCTAGGCTTAGGCGAGTCCCTGGCTCGGCTGGGCCTGTAGGCCCAAACCAAGCCGGGGGCTCGCCTGAGCCTGGATGCCTGCCGAGCAGGCCGCGACAGCCGGAGGACGGTCACCGCTGGAGGATCGGGGCTTGCGCCGTTTAAACACATGGGTAGCTGCGTGCGGCTCGTGCCGATTTTTTTTTTTTTTTTTTGCAGGCGGCCGGCACACGCAGCTACCTGTTTGTTTTAACGGCCACTTTCAAATGTCCGTCGCGCATGCGCAGACCGCTTTTGGCGACGGACACTTGAAGGCTTACTCTTTTATAGTATAGATAATAAAGAAGCATTGACAATAAATACTATTATATAATAATGTCATATTTCAAATATACCATGTAGAAATACCATTTAAAACACTATCAGGTGACATCCCAGTGCTCTCTTATTTGCTGCACTTCGGTGAGTCCAATTCGCTGACCCTGCGGTGAATTCAGCATTCATCGCAGGGTCCCTGAAGTGCAGCGAATCGGCCACTGCAAACCTGCCGGACAGCCACTGTTTTAGCTCGATATTAAGGGGCAGGGCTAATTCGCCGCCGCAAGTCTCACCTCCTGGAATCTATAGGACATCATGGAAGGTTGTGCTGCCGGGATGCTCGAAAATGGAAAAGGAATATGAATAGAACGTGATGAAATTCCCATAGTAACAATCCATGAAATATTAAACAAATTGAGTGAATAAAAGAGTATCAAGCATATAGTTATAGACAAACCATATAACAAAGTGACACAAGCAATGTTAGTGCCTTTATATTGCTTTTAAGTTAACACACAATTTCAGATCCATGCATAAATAAAAGAATGATACAATACATAAAGATTGCCGCAAGCAAGATCCGCAGCAAAAAAAGGCTCTTTACATACAGTCCTACGTACCCTTGGATCTCGGGAAAAACATTGGGGGTTATGAAGTGAGATTCGAAATGTCACTGGAATGCAACCGGACACTGAAATTCAGCGTACGGGGACATTTCTGGGCCATTCAGCTTTTCAGAGAGCAGGCAGTTCACCAAATTTTGGCGAATTGCCTACATGTACGGTGCCTGTTCGGCGGCATTGAAATCCCCAATAATGAAGCAATGGTTAATCTATTCACAGATGCCGAACAGTAGAGAAATGTTAATGAAATGCCCCGATGTTCAGTGGTTTCATTCTGCTGGTTTAATCGGGTGAATCCCATAGGCTTCAATGTTAAAAATATTCCTGTTTTTATCCAATATCTAATAAACCGTTTATTATTTTATTCTGCAGCAAAAAGTCTCTTTATTTATAGATTTTTATAGGCTCTTTTAGGCAAAAAAAATTATCCTTTTTTTTATCATTCATAGGATCTTTATATGTAAATTCCAGACCTTTTCATTTAGTAGTTTTGTTTGCAAACAGAGTTTTAATTATCAAACTTTCAAAAATACTTTTTTTTTTATCCCGTTCATCAGCTTGTCGGCTTTTTCCTGTGGCTGCTCTGCGCTGTGATCGGCGGCTCCTCAGATTTTTCTGGCGTGTTCAGCGTGGTTTTTCCGATGGGTTTTCCCTGCACTCCGGGAGCCCTGAGGTGCGTGCTGAATACACCGCAGGGTGGGGAACTTTCAGGGTTATTCAAACAGAGTCGAAAAGTCACCGCACGTTTGGTGACTTTTCGTTCACTTCAATTCGGGGCAATTTGCCGATCCCATTTCAGTGACCCTGCGATGTATTCAGCAAGCACCACAGGGCCGTCGTAGTGCAGGAAAAAGCCACCGCAAACCTGCTGAACGCTGACCCCAAAACCCGACGAACGCACACCAAAACACGCAAAAACATCTGGATTAACCTGCCGAACACGCCAGAGTAACCCGAGCAGCCGCCGATCACAGCGCAGAGCAGCCACCGGAAAAAGCCGAAACCGCAGACGAACCGAGTGAAAAAACAAAACAGTACGCTTGAATGTTTGAAAAGTGAAACGCTGTTTGCAAAGAAACTATAGAATGAAAATGTCTGAAATTTAAAAATTTAAAAATTGAAAATTGCTTCTCTATGGGGATTCACTGCCCTCCAACAGGTACCGAACAGTATGTGCAGGCAATTCGCCAACATTTGGCGAACTGCCTGCTCTCTGAATAGCCGAATGGCCAGGAAAGGTAACCGTACCCTGAATTTCACTGTTCGGTTACCCTTCGGCCTCAATTCGGATCTCGTTGAATAACCCTCTTTGATTCCCTGAAGTGCAGGGAAGCGTAGGGAACGAGAGGGCACTGACATGTCAGTGACATTTCGGTGCTCTCTGAATAACCCCATAGATGGAAACAAATAATAGTGCAATATGTTCATGGGATGATTACAAATAGTCCAAAATATGTAAGAGCTGTGTGAGGTATCTCACTCACAAATTACTGAGACTCCTATTGGCTCAATTTTCTGTGCGACGTGTCAGCTTAACTGGGAGTGACACAGTCCACTTCTTTAGATAGTCCTGCAAGTGAGTGACCCTTAAAGGGAAGGCGACAGACATATCCTCATGGCACAGTAAGTATACATAAGCAGGTGGTCACGTTTAGGAGAAAAAGTGCACTCTCACCTTGCTAGGAGCCTTTATAATCTGCTCACATGCATATCGCCTTTGGAAAACATAAAGGCGAAGCCTTAATCCTTACATCCTCCTTGGCTTTCCTGGTTCAGTAAATGGATACAAGGGGCCACAGACGTAGAAAGGGTTAAACTTCCATTTATTAATTAAAATCTTCTGTAGACAAAATAGTACAGATAAAACAATAGAAAACAATGACAGTTGGATGATTTGAGACACGTTTCGCTGGTGTCCCCGGCTTCCTCGGTCAGTAAGTGGGCACCTAAGGGTTAATGAGTTAAATACATTGCTATCCTCAAACTGTTTGTATTTTAGGAGTTGGTTTGTGTTAGTGATATAATGTAGACTTATTGTTCTTGCTATCTGTTTGACCCTAGATTGATATGATGTTGTTTATTTGCTTATCTAATCTAGTGTATATGATCAGGTTTCTGCATCTCCAGAAGGAATTCACACCCCTCTCATGTAGACAATCAGGGTTATTCAGAGAAAGGTGAAAACCAGGAGAATTGGCAGAAGAGAACAATATAGAACAAATAGCCGATTTAGAAAGTGAGATAAATGGAAGAATTTTTCTAGTTTGACTATTTTGACCTAGATTTTTCACTTCTTCAGACATTATCTTAATTTTCACCTTTCTTTGAATAGACATGTATGTGGTCTGCTGATTGTGTAATTTAACCCTGTAACAGATCTCAGTACCCGACCGGGTCACATCTGTCAATGCTGCTTCTTTGCCGGACCCTTGTGTTCTCCCCAGCAGATTCTCGTGCCTTCCTCCAGTCCTCAGATGAAGTTTAAGGACTGGGACATGTAGAGAGCCTGCTAGCATCCCCCAGAAATAAGACGCGACTAAATAGCTGGAGGTTTTAAGGGTCAAAATGAACCAGACAGACTGGACACCTACTGTATATTGAATATATACAGTCCCAGGAGGGCCCTAAGACCAATGGGACATAACACCCTGGCATCTTGCAGCACTACATCATAATCCCTCCCCCCTAGATAAGGTGTTTCCCATGTTGTGAAGTCTATTCAGTTTTTTTCACAGAGTGTGCAACATATTCAGACCTGATACAGACAGATAAACATTGCTCAACATTTCTAGGCAGGGTAAAACAATGACAGTTGTGGATAGTTGCAGGTCATGGAACTGGTGTCCGGCGCTAATACTCATAATCTTCGGCGTTCAGTAGAGGCTGTCCAGCCTGGGGAGCACGTACTCAGTACATCACGTTGGTGAATGCGAAGTGAAAAAAGGAAGAGAGAAAAGGAACATTTTGTGCAGACTGTATTATCCCAATATGAATAATTGCAGGCAGGGGGTATACTCACATTTTCTGGTGCCAATTTAAACAAAGAGGCACCAAAACGAAGACAAATCGGTGAATTAAACCAAGGGGCACCGATTCTCCTATCAGAGATGCAGAGATCAGGAACCTCGATCCTTCAAGGTGTCAGTTCAGGATACCGAAGGAATAATGTCACCAAGAGTCATACAAGGTGAAGAATTCACAAACGGTATATTTAAAATGACAATAAAATACACCTCAGACGCGTTTCGCTGAATACAGCTTCATCAGTGGGTGTAATCTTCACAGTATGCACAGACACTATATACTGTATAACTACATTGCTCATTTCAACTCCCGCAGAAAGGCTGCTGGGTAATAAGCCTAATTAGTGCAATTAAGTATAAACACAATCAATTAAATAAATTATTTATCAATCTAGTAAAAAACCATAGGTATCCTTAAAAAGACAACAAGGTACTGGGTTACAATAAACATGATGCGAGAGTATAATATTCTGTTACATAGTTACATAGTTACATAGGCTGAAAAAAGACATGCGTCCATCGGGTTCAGCCTCTCCCACATAACCTACTGCTGTTGATCCAAAAGAAGGCAAAAAACCCAGTCTGAAGCGCTCGCCAATATGCAACATACTGGGAAAAAATTCCTTCTTGACCCCAGAATGGCAGTCAGATTTCTCCTTGGATCAAGAAGCTTTTACCCACATATTAAATATTATAACCCTTAATATTCTGTGTCTGCAGGAAGTCATCCAGTCGTTTTTTAAAAGTCTGTACAGACTCTGACCCAACCACCTCAACAGGCAGAGAATTCCACAGCTTTATTGTTCTCACCGTAAAATAACCCTTCCTATGCTTTAAGCTAAATTTTCTTTCTTCCAGTCTAAATGGATGACCCCTTGTCCTATGTATAGTCCTATTAATGAATAGGTTATCAGACAATGGTTGATAATGGCCCCGTATATATTTATATAAGGTTATCAGATCCCCTCTAAGGCGCCTTTTCTCTAAACTAAACAAGTTTAAGCTTGTTAGTCTTTCCTCATAACTTAACCCTTCCATCCCCCTTATTAATTTAGTTGCCCGTCTCTGCACTTTTTCTAGCGATATAATATCTTTTTTTAAGACAGGTGCCCAAAATTGCACGGCATATTCAAGGTGCGGCCTGACCATTGATTTATACAGAGGCAAAATTATGTTTTCATCCCGTGAGTGAACTCCCCTTTTAATGCATGCCAGTACTTTGCTGGCCTTGGCGGCTGCTGTTTGACATTGCACATTGTTACTTAGTTTGAAGTCTATGATTATTCCCAAATCCTTCTCCTGCTTGGATTTCCCTAACTCCGTACCATTTAGGGTATAAATTGCTTGTGTGTTCTTCACTCCAAAGTGCATAACTTTACATTTATCTAGATTAAATCTCATCTGCCATTTAAGTGCCCAGTCCCCCAATTTATCTAAATCCCTCTGCAGCGAAGTAACATCCTGCTCACATTGTATTACTTTTCCTAGCTTTGTGTCATCTGCAAATACTGATACATGACTTTCAATGCCTATCTCAAGGTCATTTATAAATAAATTGAATAGTATTGGTCCTATAACAGACCCCTGAGGGACACCACTTACCACTGGTGTCCATCCTGAAAATGTACCATTTATGACCACTCTCTGTACCCTATCTTTTAGCCAGTTTTCTATCCAAGAACAAGTATTTTCATCTAGACCATTTTTTCTTAATTTAAGTAGTAACCTTTTGTGTGGAACTGTGTCGAAAGCTT
The DNA here is from genome assembly GCA_009667805.1 of Leptobrachium leishanense. Classification (NCBI taxonomy): domain Eukaryota; kingdom Metazoa; phylum Chordata; class Amphibia; order Anura; family Megophryidae; genus Leptobrachium; species Leptobrachium leishanense. The sequence continues at coordinate 43,077,760 of CM019071.1, read as the reverse complement.
TGGCAAAATCTAAGTAAATCACATCCACTGCGACCCCCTGATCTATACTTCTACTTACTTCCTCATAGAACGTAATTAGGTTAGTCTGACATGATCTGTGTTTCATGAAACCATGCTGATTTTTGCCAATTACATTATACCTCCCAATAAATTCCTGAATATTATCCCTTAGTAACCCCTCAAATACTTTCCCAGCCACAGATGTTAAGCTCACAGGTCTATAATTCCCAGGCACAAATTTTAAACCTTTCTTAAATATAGGGACCACGTCAGCTTTTCTCCAATCCTCTGGTACTATTCCTGAAAGAAAAGAATCTTGAAAGATTAAGAACAGAGGTTTACATATTTCAACACATAGCTCTCTTAGTACTCGCGGGTGAATTCCATCTGGCCCTGGGGCTTTATTAACATTCACATTGTTTAATTTGTGTAAAACCGTAATGTAAAACAGTAATTCCGCATATTCTTATAATGACGTAACCCAGTACCTTGTTGTCTTTTTAAGGATACCTATGGTTTTTTACTAGATTGATAAATAATTTATTTAATTGATTGTGTTTATACTCCATTTACCACAACCCTCTGTTGTCTGTCACTCAGCCACTGCCTAATCCATTCAACAATATTGGAATCCAAACTCAAAGATTGCAATTTATTGATAAGCCTTCTATGGGGAACAGTATCAAAAGCCTTACTGAAATCTAAATAAGCAATGTCTACTGCACCACCTGTGTCTATTATTTTTGTTACCCAATCAAAAATATCAGTAAGATTAGTTTGGCATGATCTCCCTGAGGTAAACCCATGTTGTTTCTGATCCTGTAATCTATGTGTTTTAGATGTTCAACAATCCTTTCCTTTAACATGGTTTCCATTAATTTCCCCACTACTGACGTAAGACTAACTGGCCTATAGTTCCCCGATTCCTCCCTACTACCCTTCTTGTAAATGGGCACAACATTTGCTAACTTCCAGTCTTCTGGGACGACTCCCGTTAACAAGGATTGGTTAAATAAATCTGTTAACGGTTTTGCTATTACATTACTGAGCTCTTTTAATAATTTAGGGTGGATCCCATGAGGCCCCATTGACTTATTTGTCTTTACTTTAGACAGCTGCTGTAGAACCTCCTCCTCTGTAAACTCATATGTTACTGGTCTTGTTACCAGTGGGGTACCTCAGGGGTCAGTACTTGGACCCATTCTCTTTAATATTTTTATTAGTGATATTGCAGAAGGTATTAATGGAAAAGTATGTCTTTTTGCTGATGACACAAAGATTTGCAACAGGGTTGACGTTCCTGGAGGGATCAGCCAAATGACAAATGATTTAGGTAAACTAAAAAAATGGTCGGAGTTATGGCAATTGAGTTTTAATGTGGATAAGTGCAAGATAATGCACCTGGGACGTAAAAACCCAAGGGCTGAATATAGAATATTTGAAACATCTGAGGAAAGGGATTTAGGGGTCATTATTTCAGAGGATCTAAGGGTAAGTAGTCAATGTAATAGAGCAGCAGGAAATGCTGGCAGAATGCTTGGTTGTGTAGGGAGAGGTATTAGCAGTAGGAAAAGGGAAGTGCTCATGCCACTGTACAGAGCACTGGTGAGACCTCACTTGGAGTACTGTGTGCAGTACTGGAGACCGTATCTCCAGAAGGATATAGACATCTTAGAGAGAGTTCAGAGAAGGGCTACTAAAATGGTGTACGGCTTGAAGGAGAAAAGTTACCAGGAAAGGCTTAATGATCTTAACATGTACAGCTTGGAAAAAAGACGAGACAGAGGAGATTAGGGATGTGCGTTTCGGGTTTCGGAATTTCGGAATTTTCACGAAATTTCCCGATTCGGGTCTTTCGATGCGGCCGAAATTCCGAAATTTTTTAGATCCGAAAAAGTCGAATCCGAACTGTTTTCCGAGCCGAATCGAAAAATTTTCGGAATTTCGAATGGACTTCAAATGTGTCAAATCAAAATCTATTGCTTTGAAACGAGAACAGACTTTCCGAAAAAACGAAAAATTTGCCAAATCGAAAATTTTTCCGAATTTTCGAATGGACTTGAAATGTGTCTAATCTAAATTTATTTCCCTCTATTCATGATTTCAGTTCCATTCGGGATTTCGGTTCCATTTCGGTAAGTCTGGACATCGTATATTTAACTAGTATCGGTTATATCGCTGATTCTGTAAATTTTTCTATTGTTTCCAATGATCCGATAAGAATTTTCGTATTTGGCCCAGATCCGATTCGTCCGCGGGTCGCGCATGCGCGCGCGCGCGCATGTCGTAACTTTATTGAGCCAGTTTTATTGACAACTTTTTGAACAAAATATTGTTTTTATTAATTATCATAATGGCCGCTGAAAGAGAGGAGTGCCATTCAAGCACCTCGTCATCATCTCTCCATGATGAACCACCACCCAGGAAGAAACGGGCCAGCAATATGGCGTTTGAAGAGATGTTGGAGCTGGTACGGATCTTTGATAGCAAAGACTATGATTGCAGTAAGGGCCCTTACCGCAGGAAGTCTAACGCCAGGAAGGATCGTATCTTAGAGAAGCTACGCACCACCATTTTGGAGTTATTCGGGAAGGACAGGACAAAGGACCAGCTCAGGAAATGCTGGTCTGATTTGAAAGTACGTGAGCAGGAGCAGCTGAGACGCATCCGCCGCGTCATAGCGAAACGTAAGTGTCATGTTATATTGTAAAGCTCTGCACAAACTGTTGGTGCTATATAAATCCTGTATAATAATAATAATGTGCTTGCATGTGCTAATGTGCACAGAAATACGTTGATTTATCTAGTCCCTTTTTTCATGCAATATGATTGTGTATAGCTTTGCGGTTTCACAATTCGTCATACATGCATTTTTGCCATAGCTCTTCCTTTTTGTGATTTTACATATTCGTGAAAATTGTGATATTTGATGTATGTAGATGAAATTACAATGCTGGATTTCTTTTGGCACTGTGTGTATAGTCTGTAGTGTGCTGGGGGGGAGGTTGTTGTGATTTAGTGATGCATACGAGATGACCCGCAGCTTGCCCAATATTGGTTCCCACCTGCGCATCAATAAAAATCTCTGCGTCTTTGCTAAGTGATAGGATGGGACATGTAGTTCTTCTGAAAGTGCATCCAAACAGAGCCGCCTTCAATACAGCCTCAGCAGCTGCTGCAGCAGTGTCATTGAATGCTTTAGATGCAAATTTCAAAACAAAATGGTGGATTTCTGTTGTTTCTGCAATATCCAGTTTTATTCACAGAAACTGAAAGTGAAACTGAGGCTGAGGCCTTCTATAAAATAACTAAAAGCAGTCACACAATGCGTTTTGTACGCACACAACACAAATAATAGTTTTTATTGAATAAACGTAATACTTCTGAAAAAAATATATAAATGAACGGTAATATATGTCTGTGCAGAGGAAATAAATAAATATTTTGTGACTTTAGAACAATGAGATGGGAGTAGTGGGGGGTCAAGCTGGTAGTGGGGTAGTGGAGGGGTGTCGCAATACTTTCGGCAATATATTGTATAGATATACCATTTTTTCCAGTCTGCATTATTTACGTGTTATATTTTTTGGATTTGGCAGAAGACAGGAAAAAGAAGGCCGCAGAATCTGCCCGGGCAGGGACCAGTGCCCCAGTGGAGGAGGAGCCACGGGCGTCCACCAGCACTGGTATATACTGTTTTATTTTGCAACGACTTTTGGTCAAAAACAGAAACATTTTTTGTTTACTGTATTTTAATTAAATTTTTGTATGTATAGCACCAGAGGAGCAGGAGGAGGAGGAAGAGGAGGATGGCGATGATGGAGAGAGGGAGCCGGTGCAGCAGGAGGCCGCCAGTCCAGGTTTTTTTTTTTTACTGTTTACTAAGTAATTTTTCCCAGCAAGCAAGCATTCTTACGTCGCTTCCCCACCCATCAGACCCAGGCAGCAACTCACTCTGGTTTCTCCTGGACTTGAAGAACACAGGCCTCCATCGTTCCACTAAGTAATTTTTCCCATCAAGCAAGCATTCTTACGTCGCTTCCCCACCCATCAGACCCAGGCAGCAACTCACTCTGGTTTCTCCTGGACTTGAAGAACACAGGCCTCCATCGTTCCACTAAGTAATTTTTCCCATCAAGCAAGCATTCTTACGTCGCTTCCCCACCCATCAGACTTAGGCAGCAACTCACTTGGTTTTCTCCTGGACTTGAAGAACACAGGCCTCCATCGTTCCACTAAGTAATTTTTCCCAGCAAGGTGATTTCTCAGACTAATTTCTATCACCCATACTTAGCCTCCTATGCTTAATATGACTGCACTGTAACTTGTCAGCGTGTGTGTGTGTTTATATTTATATATATAATATATATATATATATATATAAAATGTACACGAAGGTTTTGCACTCACGGTTCACTGCGGGGTTCCACTCTCACCCGGTGCTTAAGCAAGGCTAGAATCAATGTAGAATGGCAAGAATGCAAGCACTCATAGGGTTTTCCAAAATAATCTTCCTTTAATGAATCCAAAAGTCAACGTTTCGGCTCAACACTGAGCCTTCATCAGGACAAACATATTTAAAAGCAAAACTTGTGTCTGTTTAAATACACACCCTAATTAAACAATAATCACAAGTCCCCCCCAGAAGTACCCCACTGACCAATAGCACAGAACAGCTATCATTTGCACATGAGGATCAGCATCAGGCACCATCTGATGACATCAGCCCGGTTAACCCTGTAGCCATGGCAACCTTGCAGGGTATTACTTGAGGGCATCACCAAAGCGATACTAGCCCCCACCACCCCATGTTGGCAAAGTTTATGAAAGTTTAAGAAAAGAGCCGATCTCCAAACGTCTGCAATCATGATAGAATTCGAGAGTGTGTATTAGCGCTGTGCGCCGTATATTGGCGTCTCTCCGGTTGTCAAGGCAACCATGACGCATGGCCTGAGGTCGGACCAAGATACTGCTTGCCTGGTCCCGCCCCTCACTCTCTCGTGGTCAAAACGGGACCATCTGCGGGAAAACAAAAACACACTACCCCCTTTATTTTAAAAACTTAGGATGTAAAAGGTGTTTAGGCTGCGTTACCTGCGGCCATATGATCCCCTCAAAAGAGTTCAGACATCCCCATACAGGGAAGCGATACTTCATAAGACACCTTATTACTTGCAGAACTGAGTTTGTGGTCTATAAAATCTTATGCCCTTGTGGCCTTGCCTATGTGGGCAAGACCACAACCCAGCTCTGTGAGAGAATACGCAACCATAGATCTAACATCAGGATTGCGTATAGGGACGGCAGGTCGGACAAGCCAGTGGCTCGGCATTTTCTTCAATGCGGCCACCCTTTGTCCTCATTAAAGTTTCTGGCGATAGACCATGTCCCTCCCAAGGAGAGGGGGTGACAGAGCCTTAATCCTTTTACAAAGAGAGGCACAGTGGATCCATAGATTGGACACTGTTTTTCCACGGGGATTAAATGAGAGGAATGTTTTTTCTGCTTTCCTGTAATTCTGTGTAATTTTTGAAAGAATTTTTGAGGAAAAAATTTTTGAAAAATTTTTTTTTGAAAAAGGTTTTTTTGAAGAAATTTTTTTTGACATTTTTGGAATTTTTTGTAAATTCGAATACCAGCAATTAATAGATGCAAATAGGGAGGCTTAATAAGATCTTAGTTTTTGCCTGGCGGCGCCGATCGGTGTAGTTACACCGGTTGTTATTTGTATACTTATCTTTGGTTTTAAAAATAAAGGGGGTAGTGTGTTTTTGTTTTCCCGCAGATGGTCCGTTTTGACCACGAGAGAGTGAGGGGCGGGACCAGGCAAGCAGTATCTTGGTCCGACCTCAGGCCATGCGTCATGGTTGCCTTGACAACCGGAGAGACGCCAATATAACGGCGCACAGCGCTAATACACACTCTCGAATTCTATCATGATTGCAGACGTTTGGAGATCGGCTCTTTTCTTAAACTTTCATAAACTTTGCCAACATGGGGTGGTGGGGGCTAGTATCGCTTTGGTGATGCCCTCAAGTAATACCCTGCAAGGTTGCCATGGCTACAGGGTTAACCGGGCTGATGTCATCAGATGGTGCCTGATGCTGATCCTCATGTGCAAATGATAGCTGTTCTGTGCTATTGGTCAGTGGGGTACTTCTGTGGGGGGGACTTGTGATTATTGTTTAATTAGGGTGTGTATTTAAACAGACACAAGTTTTGCTTTTAAATATGTTTGTCCTGATGAAGGCTCAGTGTTGAGCCGAAACGTTGACTTTTGGATTCATTAAAGGAAGATTATTTTGGAAAACCCTATGAGTGCTTGCATTCTTGCCATTCTATATATATATATAAATATATTTTCGTATATATTTATAGGATATATGTATTAAGTGTGTGTGTGTAATATATTATAGTTTTGTATATACTTATAGGATACATGTATTAACTGTGTGTGTGTGTTTCTCCATATGTATTCAGTCCTGTGCTGGTAGACCTAATTGCTACTCTGAGAAAAATATGCATACATATATACAATGTATTCAGTATGTGTAGCTAGGCACATTTGACACTGCTCAATTAACCTTAGAACCATTTGTTCTTATCTATTTCCCCCCCCCCCGTTCTGAACCACTGAGTTTACAAATTTTATTGCACCCCAACCCCTTCTGATCTTATGTGTCTTTTTTGGGTTTTTTTTTATTTATTTTTTATTTATTTCTCTCTCAGCAAGCATTCTTACGTCGCTTCCCCACCCATCAGACCCAGGCAGCAACTCACTCTGGTTTCTCCTGGACTTTGTTCCCTCCCCCCTCACCCACCCCACAGTTTTCATTTGATTTATACCCTCCTATCACACTCCTTACACAGCTGCAATACATTCCCTCATTAAATCCCTGCTTTCTCTACTCTCGCCCACCCAACTACTCTCACCCCCTTTCTCTATAATGTATATACCACTACTACTTCTCTTTTCTCTCGCCTCCCTTCTCTCCAAAGCTACCCTCGCCCTCTATACACCTTTCCAATTGCCCCAGGATGGAAATCAAGTCCCTATACACCCCAGGCTACTTGGTTCTTCTAACCTGTCAGCTGAGTGATGGTGGAGAGTGCTAAAGTCCAGCCCTCCTACCCCCACACAGAGATTTAATACTGTGCAATTACAGTATCACCAAAAGAAAACTCTGTCCAAATTTCTATTCATTCTGCTACTTTCCCTGGCAAACGATGTGGAATCTAACCCTGGTCCTATAGGTGACACAACCTTTAGTCTCCCCACTAAAAAAGGCCTCTCATTCGTGCACTGTAACATCCGAAGTTTAGTCCCTAAATTAGATGAGCTTCAGGCTTGGTGTTGCTATTACAAACCCAAAATCATTGTGCTCACAGAGTCATGGTTAACCCCAAAAGTACCAGACTCTGCCATATCAATACAGGGGTATTCATGTTATAGAAAAGACAGAGCAAAGAGAGGAGGGGGAATTGTTATTTATGTTGAGGAGTCCATAAAGTTCACCCCCTTACAGACTTCTAGCTCTCCTGTCACCTTTGATTTCCTCTCTGGTATAATTGAGATCCCATTCAGTAAATCAATCATTGTTGCTGGGTTGTATCGTCCACCGAGCGCTCCAGTGCACTCCCTCTCTGACATATCTCAAATCCTTAATAACCTACTTGCCCAAAACCAAAAAAGTGAACTGCTGGTCCTCGGCGATTTTAATACAGATTGGCTAGATCCTAAAAACAATAAACACTGCACACTGTTTAAAACTTTGCAGCTAACTCAATTAATCTCCTCCCCCACTCGCATTAATATGAAAAGCCCTAACCATACCTTGCTGGACTGGATTCTCTCCTCATCTCCTGATAGAATACAGGAGGCAGGTGTTCTTGCTAATAGCTTTAGTGACCATTGTCTAGTGTATTGCGTGCGCAAAATAAAGGCCTTGAAATCTCCCCCAAAGGTAATAACCACCAGGTCTTTCAAGAAATTTATTCTTGAATCCTTCCTAAGTGATCTCATACAGCTCCCCTGGTACAGGCTAAACCTAATCCCAGACCTAGACTGTGCAGTTGAATACTTTCAGTCTGAGCTCCTGCAAGTCTGGAATTCCCATGCCCCGCTGCGTAAAGTGCGAGTAAAAGGGGCCCATCTCCCCTGGGTTACAGCTGACCTCACGCATATGTACCAGTTTAGAGACTCCCTGTGGTCAAAGTTCAAGAGTACTGAATCCATGAACGATCACTGTGAATACCGAAAATACCGGAATGAATGCACAAAAGAAACAAAAATGGCTAAAGCCCAATACTTCAATGAAAATTTAAACAATAACATATCAAACCCCAGAAATTTTTGGAAAATCATAAGTAACATACAAGCACCCCCCAGCCACTCCCAACCAGCTGCTTTAAAAGTAAACAACCAAACTGTACAACACCCCCTAGATGTAGCAAATGCTTTTAATAATTATTTTGTTGGATGCGCCACCACCCTCATTGCTAAGCTAGGAAATGAAACGCAATCAGAAAGGCCGCACGAAGGTCAGGACCCACCAACAGTGCAAAAACCCCGTAACCCAGACCTATTCAGTTTTAGGCCTGTGCCTGTCAGTGCCATCACTAAACTTCTCCGTAACCAAAAAATGAAATACCAGTCTGGACCTGATCAAATCCCAGCAATGCTGCTGAAAATCAGTGCACCAGCAATTGCTAAACCTGTCGCAAACCTGATTAATGAATCACTGGCAACTGGATACATACCCATACTCTGGAAGACTGCAAGGGTGGTACCTATCCATAAAAGTGGAGACAATACTTTGGTATCCAACTACCGCCCAATATCACTGCTCCCTGTAATGTCAAAAATTCTGGAAAAATGTGTCTACACTCAATTGCGTGATTATTATCAGTATCAGAACTATTTAACCCCAGATCAATCAGGCTTTCGTCCAAACCATTCAACTACAACTGCCCTTTTAAAAGTTTGTAATGATATCCAAGCGGGCATGGAACAAGGAAATCTAACTTGAGCCATCTTCCTTGACTTTGCCAAGGCTTTTGACACAGCAGACCATGGCATCCTATTGCAAAAACTTAAAAACTCTGGTATTGGTGATAGTACGTTAACCTGGTTCCAATCATATGTGTCTGACAGGTCTCAATTTGTGTCCATTTCTGACAGCACTTCCCTTCCCCTCAGTCACGTGCGGTGTACCCCAAGGCTCGTTACTTGGCCCCCTGCTATTCACAATATTCATAAACGATCTGCCCAATGTCTGCAAAGCTTCAACTGTACACATGTACGCAGACGACACGGTAATCTATACCAGCAAACCAAATCTCCCGCAGCTGGAGGCCGTGCTGCAAGAAGAATTCACAGGGGTAGAAAAGTGGATAGCAAATAACAAACTTTTTCTAAATACTGACAAAACGGTTACAATGCTCTTTGGAACCGCACCTAAACTACACAAATGCAAACACCCCATCTATGTGTTGGGACAAAATCAAACGGCACACTGACCACAGTCACCTCTCTCAAATACCTAGGTATGTGGTTAGACCCAATCTATCTTTTGGCCCCCACATCGAAAAACTCTCATCTAAACTTTACCCCAAACTAGGTGCCCTGTACAGAAACTAATCCTGCCTGAGCCCCGCAGTAAGAAAGCAGATTGTACAACAAATGCTTATGCCGGCCATTGAATACGGAGATGTAGTGTATGCAGCCGCCCCGCAAACACACCTCCAGAAACTTACTACATTGTACAACTCATTCTGTCGCTTTGTGCTACAATGTAACTACATGACCCACCATTGTGACATGTTAAAAGAACTAAACTGGCCATCGCTGGACTCTAGATGCACCCTTCACCTTTCCAACCTGGTGTTTAAGAGCTTTTCTGGGAAGCTACCACCCTACCTGAATATGCTGCTTCCCCCAGCAGTTCCCTCATCCTATAACCTCAGATCCAGGACCAGCACCTTACTTGCAATACCGCAATACAAAAAGAAAATGGCTCGATCCTCATTTTCCTACAGAGCACCACAATTATGGAATAACCTCCCAGACGCCGTCAAATCTTCCCCCAGTCTAAAGTCCCTTAAGAGCTCCCTATTAGCATACCTCAATACAAAATGCACCTGTAAACATGTAACATAATGACTACATTTCCTCCATATTTATTTTTCTGTTAATCTGTATATTTGGTTTTGTGTTAATATCTTGCATTTTACTATTTTGTATTTCTGTAACCACTCAATGTTCTCGAACCCAGGACATACTTGAAAACGAGAGAAATCTCAATGTATCCTTCCTGGTAAAATCCTTTATAAATAAATAAATAAATAAATAAATAAATAAATTTTGTATCGACTTTTGTTCAAAAATAAATCAGTTTTGTTGTTTACTGTATTTTTTATTTCTTTAATTTCTTACATATAGCACTGGATATGCTGACGGTGGTGGTGGGGGAGGAGTCAGAGGAGTCGGAGCCTCAGGAGGCCGCCAGCTCTGGTATATACTACTGTTATATTTTTTCAAGACTTTCAGTCAAAAATAGAAACCTGCTTTACTTACTGTATTTTCCTTCTTTCATTTATTGGATATAAAGAAGGAGAAGCCAGACGCCGACGAGAGGCGATCGGCGAGCTTCGCCTGGCAGCTACCGCCATCAACTCCCTACAGGAACTGCTCCAGGAACTGCGGGAGCACATAACCAATGCCGCAGACCTCCTGGAGCAGCAGTGAGACCAATGGCAGCCTCCTCCAGAATGTGCCTCAGCTGCTCCTGCTTGCGTGCCTTGAGGTCGGACCAGCGTTTTCAGAGATGGTCCTTCGTCCAGTCCTTCCCGAACAGCTCCAGGATGGTGGTGCGTAGCTTTTCAAGGATACGATCCTTGCGGGTGTTATTCTTCCTGCCGTAAGGGCCCTTACAGCAATCGTAATCTTTGCAATCCAAGATGCGGACCAGCTCCAACATCTCCTCAAATGCCAGTAACTTGTTGGGCAGTTTGCCATCCTTGGCATGTTCCCTTCCCTATGTTCATATGTTGTAAATAAATTTTCTATTTTTTCACTATTTTCCTGTTTGTGTGCGTTGCTTTTCCTTACTTAATAAGTTAATATGTATTGCTTGGTTTCCACACTGTTATAATTATATGTACATAAATGTATTGACATTTCTATGGACCCTTTGTCATAAATTTGTCAACATATTTGTGGCCATGAATGTGACTGCACATTCTACACTTCCTGCCTGGCCAAAAAATGTCACACACTAACACAACCTTGTTGTACGGCCTTGAGATTTGATTACCGACGTGGCCTGGTTTTTTGTTAAGCTTAGGCGATGTCACAACAACACGGATTTTTGTCCACAGTCACATTCATTGTATAACCAAGAATTTATCAAAAAATATTGATGGCAGCACTGCGTGAAGTCTTCTCCGACACAACCCAAAGATCCTTAGTGCGGCTCAGGTCTAGTTTATTTGTCCCTGTTTGCAGCTTCACACAACACCTCCTCCCAGCTATGAGCTCTCTCTCTCCCACCGCTGCCCGCTAAGACGCTGCCCGCCCACATGGTCACGTCTTTGCAGGAAGACAACAGTGTGGGGGAACAGCAGCTGCTGACAGTCCCAAGACCTCGTCACAATGACGTCAGTTTTGGAGTTAACCCCTAACTGTGACCAATGGTGGAGATAGGGGGTTCATTGGAACCCCTATCTCCCGATCCGCGGCAGCTATCGGTTGGTTAATGTTTGGTATCTTTGGATCGACCAGAGCATGGCCTTTCCAACAATACCAAACATGACAATGTTAAAAATTTAAAAAAATTTTAATAAAAAAAAAAATACAGGTTTTTTGTTTTGTTTTGTTAATGCAGCAATATTGTTGCCATTTCAATTATAATGTGAACAATGATGCTGCACTGAGGATTTTTGTATGGGGTGCATTTGTTAAAAATAGTGTAATTGTCACCCAAAAAAATATAACAAGTCCCCTTTTCAATTTTTTTTAACAAACGCAACTCATAAAATATAACCGCAAACACTCGCATGTTAAAATGTGAAAAAAACACTTTACACCTTGTAAAACAAACATTAAAAATTCTAATTTTATTGCATTTTTTGTTATAATATACAGACAGGACATGACGCATACATATGATAATGATATATTATGAATCATCTACCGAGTCTGCCGGAAAGAACGATATATAACATGTCTGGGTCATATTATAAAAGAAGGCTTCAAAACGCGTTTAAACAAGAGGAGCGAAACTGTTAAAAAGCTCAGCAGCAGACCGCAGTGCCGCACACAGGCGTGAAGGGAAGCCGTGAAATGCCTCAGCAGCGAAAGGGTTAATTTATATTTTTGTCTGTTTTAAATCATTTTATTTTATTATTTTTTTTTCATTTCAGATCATTTTGATCAACTATTTTTCCGTTTTAAAACAATTTTGTTCTGGTTTTTATTTTTAAAGTCAGACCATTCGGGTCAGTTTACCGTTTTTTAAATCGTTTTGTTCTTTTTTTTTGTTCCTTGGCTTTCATACCATTTTTTTAATGTGATTAAATAAATAAAGTTGTGAAATGTATATTCATAAGAAAAAAAGGATCTTTATTTAATAAAAAAAAAAAACACGATAGAATCGCCAGAATTATCGTATCGACAGAATGAAAAACAAACCAAAAATTTATTATAAAAAAATATATAAAGTATAAAAAGTAAACCATAGTACTTTACATCAAAACGAATAGAGTTAGACACTTTGAAACGAGGAGAACAGACGTTCTGAAAAAAAAGAAAATTTCCGAAATCACGAAAAGTCGATACAAAAAACGAGCAAAGTGACCCGAAAATACGAAAAATGGTCGATATTCCAAAAAATGTACACGATCGAAAATTTTAAACATCAGAACAAATCGAAACGAACCGAAAAAAAAATCGGTGCACAAGCCTATTAATATCTGACATCCCAATGTGAAACATCGGGACTTTTGCATTAGATTTCGACCATTTTTATTTTTTTTACTTCTGGATAGTCGAAAATCAAAATCTATCCAGAAAGTCCCAATGTTTCACATCATTCTGAACTTTGTTTGGATAGAGTAAGTCCGTGGGCGTGCGGCCGTTAAATGTATATACCAGTGGCGTCGTAACATGGGGCGGGGGTGCGGCCCGCACCAGGTGACACCCGCCTTTAGGGTGACACCGTCACCCTAAGGGCGGGTGTCTCACCCTCCGCCGCGTTTTTCGCTCCCTGCGAGCGTCCGAAGTATGCAGCTTCGGCGCTCGCCTGGAGGAAACACGTCACCAGCCAATCGCAGCTGGTCACGTGGCTCCCCCTGGCGAGCGCCCAAGCTCCGCGCCGCCGGACGCTCTGAGGGAGCGAAAAAGGCGGCGGAGGTGAGCTGGGGCCATTATCATGAGGTGCTGGGGCATTCCATGTGCTGGGGCAAATCCATGAGGAGCTGGGGCATATCCATGAGGAGCTGGGGCATTCCATGTACTGGGGCATATCCAGGAGGAGCTGGGGCATATCCACGAGGAGCTGGGGCAAATCCATGTGTGAGCTGGGGCATATCCACAAGGAGCTGGGGCATGTCCACGAGGAGCTGGGGCATGTCCACGAGGAGCTGGGGCATGTCCACGAGGAGCTGGGGCATATCCACGAGGTGCTGGGGCAATATCCATGAGGAGCTGGGGCATATCCATGAGGATGTCGGCCAAGCTTCCGGGAACTCCCCCTGAGGACTGGCGTCATTGTGCATAGCACGATGACGCCAGTCCTGGAGTTAACCCCTAGCTGCCACCAATGGTGGAGATAGGGGGTTCCAAAATGAACCCCCTATCTCCCGATCCATGGCAGCTAGGGGTTAAAGTTTGGTATTGTTGGATCGGCCAGAGCATGGCCGTTCCAACGATACCAAACACGAATGTGAAAAACTTTGTAAAAAAATTAAAAATAAAAAAATATTTAAAAAAATGTATAAAAAAAATAAACAATTTTTTTTTCTTTTTTTTGGTTTGTTAATGCAGCAATATTGTTCCCATTTCAATTATAATGTGAACAATGATGCTGCACTAACGATTTTTGTATGCGGTGCGTGTTAAAAATCGTGTACTTTTCCCCAAAAAAAAATGTAACGAGACCCTATCTCTAATTTTTTTAACAAGCGCACCCCATACAAAATATAACCGCAATGGCTCGCATGTTAAAATGTGAAAAAAAACACTTTACACGTTGTAAATTATTGAAAAATCATATTTTATTGCATTTTTTGTTATAATATACAGACAGGTCATGACGTATACATATAATAATGACATATTATGAATCTGCCGAGTCTGACGGAAAGAACGATATATAATATGTCTGGGTCATATACTAAAATAAGCTTCAAAACACGTTTAAACATGATGAGCAAAACCGATAAAAAATTAGCTCAGCACAGAGGTGGGAAAAGCCTCAGCAGCGAAAGGGTTAATTAAAAAAACACGATAGAATCGCCAGAATTATCGTATCGACAGAATGAATTATCGGATCCGAAAAACAAACCAAAAATTTATTATAAAAAATATATAAAGTAGTATTAAAAAAGTAAACCATAGTAGTTTTCATCAAAACGAATAGAGTTAGACAGCTTTGAAACGAGAACAGACGTTCCGAAAAACGAAAAGTTCCGAAAAACGAAAAATGGGCGATATGCCGAAAACCATGTACAATTCCGAAAAACGAAAATTTCCGAAATAACGAAAAGTCGATACAGAAACCTAGTGAAGTGACCCGAAAATACGAAAAATGGTCGATATTCCGAAAAATAAATGTACCCGAAAACCGAATCGAGCCGAACCGAATCGAAACAGAAAGCAGTCGAAACGAGCCGAATCGAAAAGTTTAAAAATTCGAAAAATCTAATCGAATCGAATCGAAAAAAAAAATCGGTGCACATCCCTACCCTGAAGAGCTGGTTACAGTACTATAGGGAGGGGCTGCTTTTTTATCCCCCACCTCTTGTTACAAAGACCACAAACCCACGAGGCTCATCGCTGGAAAGAATAAGGAAAAGCCTTATTATCAGTTGGGCAGAGAATATGACCAGTTTTAGGACAAGGGGCTTTAAGCTTTATAAAAACATAACTACAGTGGTAAACTGAAGGCTGTTCCCGATTTACGCCTGTCAGGGTTATTCAAAGAGTGCCAAAATTACACCGGAATTTCCAGTGCTCTTTCATTTCCCGCATTTCGGGGGAATCAAATTTCCTGACCCTGCGTTTAATTCCGCTTTCATTTCAGGGTTCCCGAAGTGGAGGGAAAATCCACCGACCGCAACCAAAAAACTGCTGTAAAACCGCTGTATAGAACGTAAAAACACATTGGATCGATCCGATAGGCCGCCGAAAAAACATCAAACACACCTGATTATCTGCCGCAAAACCTCTGAACGCATCTGAAAAAAGCCGACGAACCGCTGAACAGAAAGCTGACCAGCCACCAGAAGAAGCAGACAAGCCGACGAACGGGTAAAAAAAAGACACACACACACACACCGCAACTTTTAAAAGCTATTTCCAAAAAAATTGCTGCAGGAAAATCTATATACAGTATATAAACGCGAAAAGTCCTGACTGACTGATTGACTGACTGACTCATTAACACCCAGCTGAAACCGTTTAACCTAGGAACGTGAAATTTTGAAGGTTCACTGTTTTTATGATGTAGGCACCCACTAAGGAGGGATTTTTAGAAACTACGCCCCTAAGGGGGTGAAAAAGGGGGTTGAATATTTTAAACACAATACCTATAGCTCAAAAACAGAAGATGTTACAGATGTGAAAATCGGTATTTAGATTCGTCTTGAAAAATAAAAAACACGTATTTTAACGTTTTTCAAAAATTCATCTGAGGGGGCGAAAAAAGGGGGTTGAATATTTTAAATATTTTAAACAGGATACCTATATCTTAAAAACAGAAGATGTTACAGATGTGAAACTCGGTATTTAGATTCTTCTTGAAAAATAAAAAAACACGTATTTTACAGTTTTTCAAAATTTCAACGGGGGGGGAAGGGGGTTGAATATTTTAAATAAGCAGGATACCTATATCTTAAAAACAGAAGGTGTTACAGACGTGAAAATCGGTATTTAGATTCATCTTGATAAATAAAAAAACACGGATTTTAGCATTTTCTTAAAATTCCATGGGTGCCAAAATGGGGGGGTTAAATACATCTATATATATAAACGTGAAAGTCCTGACTGACTCATCAATGCCCAGCTGAAACCGTTTAACCTAGGAACGTAAAATTTTGAAGGTGCACTGTTTTTATGATGTAGGCACCCACTAAGGAAGGATTTTTGGAAAATCCACCCATAAAGGGGTGAAAAAGGTGGTTGAATATTTTAAACAGGATACCTATATCTCAAAAACAGAAGATGTTACAGATGTGAAAATCGGTATTTAGATTCATCTTGAAAAATAAAAAACACGTATTTTACCGTTTTGTAAAAATCCAAGTGGGGGGGGAAAGGGGGTTGAATATTTTAAATATTTTAAACGGGATACCTGTATCTCCAAAACAGGCAATGTAAGAGTCCTGAAAATTGGTATTTAGATTAGTCTTGAAAAATAAAACATGAATTTTACCATGTTCTGAAAATTCCTTGGGGGGGCAAAAAGGGGGGTTGAATACTTTTATCAGTATACCTATATTTCAAAAACTGAAGATGTTATGGGTGTGAAATTTGGTATTTACAATCTTCGTGAAAAAAAGACAAACATGTTTTTTGCCATTTTCCACAAATCCAATTGGGGGGGTCAGGGGAAAGGGGTCTGAGTATTTTTATCATTATACCTATATTTCAAAAACCAAAGATGTTACAGACGTGAAATTTGTCACTTACAATCTTATTGAAAACTAAAAAAAGGTTTTCTACCATTTTCCAAAAATCCCAAGTGGGGGGGTTAAAAAAAGGGGGGGCTGAATAATTTTTTTAATCAGGATACCTATATCTCATAAACAGAAGATGTTACATACGTGAAAATTGGTATTTAGATTCGTCTTGAGAAACAAAAAAACACCTAATTTACAATTTTCCAAAAATTCAGTGGGAGGGGGTAAAAAGGGAGGGTTGAATACTTTTACCAGTATACCTATATTTCAAAAACGAAGATGTTACAGGTGTGAAATTTGGTATTTACAATCTTCATGAAAAAAAACAAACATGTGTTTTGCCATTTTCCACAAATCCAAATAAGGGGGGGGGTTCGAGGGAAAGGGGGGTTGAATACTTTTATCAGTATACCTATATTTCAAAAACCAAAGATGTTACAGGTGTGAAATTTGGCACTTACATTCATCTTGAAAAATAAAAAAACACGTGTTTTACAATTTTCCAAAAATCCCAAGTGGGGGGAAAGGGGGGGTTCTACCAAAAAAACCTCAAGTTTCTTTTAAAAAACAATTTTAACAAATCCTAAAATCCACGCGAGCGAAGCCACGGGCAAAAGCTAGTGGAAAATATAGGTAATAGTGGAGGTGCTAACTTAAATAATATTTCAATAGTTGTAGAATTGTTTGTAGACTAACAGGGTTATCCAAAGAGATTCGAATTGCTTGAGAAAGGTAACCGAACGCTGAAAATCAGGGTTCAGTTACCTTTCCTGGCCATTCCGCTATCCAGAGAGCAGGCAATTCGCCAAATCCTGTCGAATTGCCTGCACATACGGTGCCTGTTCGGTCCCTGTTCGAGGGCAGTGAAATCCCCATCAAAAAGCACTGCTTCGTCTATTCAGAGAACACAAACCAGCAGTGAAAGGTTCCCCTAATGCCCTGCCATTCGATGGTTTAATTCGGCAAATTTATTCAGGAGAATCCCATAGGCTTCAATGTTAAAAATATTCCTGTTTTAATTCAATATCTAATAAACCGTTCATTATAAAATTCTGCAGCAAAAAGTCTCTTTATTTATAGATTTTTTAGGATACTTTAAGCATTTTTCTGAATTTTTTAAAAAAAAATTAAAAGTCCGATTTTTTTTTTTTTTTTTTCAGTTTGCTTATTTTTTTTTGTAACAGCCCTCTTTATTATCATTCCCTGGACCTCCTGTGAAAACTTCAGACATTTTCGCTCAGTAGTTTCTTTGCAAACAGCGTTTCATTTTCCCAGATTCATACAAATGGTTTTGCTAATTTATTCACTGCCTCCTCTACGTCACAGCTGCTTCGGCTCTGTGTGATTCGGCTCCTGTTCGGGTTCTTCGAAGGTTAATCCAGATGTTTTTGCTTGTTTTCAGCGTGCATTCGGTGAGTTTTCGTCAGGTTTGCGGCAGCTTTTCCCTGCAATTCGGGGACCCTGTGTTGTTTGCTGAATACACCGCAGGGTCACCGAAATGCAATCGGCAAAAGGAACCGAATTGAAGAGAACGAAAAGTCACCGAACGTGCGGTGACTTTTCGAATCTCTTTGGATAACCCTGATAGTGGTTTATGTTTCCCCTGTACAGTATTTTAATATAAGAATCCAACAATTTTATTTTCTGGTTTATTTTCTGTTATATTATATAAGCTGCTAATACGGTTCTGAGCATGGCCAATTAACACCCACATATATTTAACAGACACCTGCACAAAAATGAGCATTTCTCCCCAGCTATAAAGCGAAACTGAAACCCTGACGTAAGTAGAATGTACTGCCATACTGCCATATTGGGGCTGTCATGCATGACGCTGCGCGCATGCGTATTTGGATCAATGGCTGCCATTGTGGATCGCCGATATAAACGGGCGATTCCTATACGAGTTATCATTTTTCCTTCCCCATGTATACACATAGACTCCAACGATATGCACCTTGTTTTGGTTCGCCTACTGATTATAAACCTTCATCCCTCTGTAGATCATTTAATTAATATGGATACACCCAACCCCTTCTCTTCAACTCTTTCATACCACATATTGTTCATTCTCTTTTGGTATCACCATCACATTATGACTCATAATATTATGTGAATATTTCACTGAAGCCATTAGCTGATTATACCCTTAAAAGGATTATATGACCTGTATTGCATGCGGAATTGTTCCGGCGACTATATTGAATATAAGCATAATTTGTTATGTTTATATCTTCCCCATTCTACTTTTGTATAATATAAATCCGTTATCCATGCTTTCATGTAATTTTATAATTTTGTATGTTGTAATTTATTCTTGAGTATGACTCAATGGCTTCTATACAATGTCCGCCCTGAATAAGCAGCTCCTTTCATTTGCGGAACTTTCATGAGCATGGAATGCGCCGACATTTTGGAAATTAGCACGCATATCTCTGCGCGCATGCGCAGTCGGATTGACGGCGGCCATTTTTGATTCCCATACAAACTGACAATTTTTTTACTTTCACTTTAGGAACTATCAGGGTTATTCAAAGAGATTCGAAAAGTCACCGCACGTTCGGTGACTTTTCGTTCTCTTCAATTCGGTTCCTTTTGCCGATTGCATTTCGGTGACCCTGCGGTGTATTCAGCAAACACCACAGGGTCCCCGAATTGCAGGGAAAAGCTGCCGAAAACCTGACGAAAACTAACCGAATGCACGCTGAAAACAAGCAAAAACATCTGGATTAACCTTCGAAAAAGCCGTACAGGAGCCGAACAGGAGCCGAACAGGAGCCGAATCACACAGAGCCGAAGCAGCTGTGACGTAGAGGAGGCAGTGAATAAATTAGAAAAACCATTTGTATGAATCTGGGAAAATGAAACGCTGTTTGCAAAGAAACTACTGAGCGAAAATGTCTGAAATTTTCACAGGAGGTCCAGGGAATGATAATAAAGAGGGCTGTTACAAAAAAAATAAGTAAACTGAAAAAAAAAAAAAATCGGACTTTTAATTTTTTTTTTAAAAATTCAGAAAAATGCTTAAAATATCCTAAAAAATCTATAAATAAAGAGACTTTTTGCTGCAGAATTTTACAATGAACGGTTTATTAGATATTGAATTAAAACAGGAATATTTTTAACATTGAAGCCTATGGGATTCTCCTGAATAAATTTGCCGAATTAAACCACCGAATGGCAGGGCATTAGGGGAACCTTTCACTGCTGGTTTGTGTTCTCTGAATAGCCGAAGCAGTGCTTTTTCATGGGGATTTCACTGACCTCGAACAGGGACCGAACAGTCACCGTATGTGCAGGCAATTCGCCAGGATTTGGCGAATTGCCTGCTCTCTGGATAGCCGAATGGCCAGGAAAGGTAACCGTACCCTGATTTTCAGCGTTCGGTTACCTTTCTCAAGCAATTCGAATCTCTTTGGATAACCCTGTATGTAAAGACATAGGGTAAACTGTATCAATACACTGACTGATGAAGTGGCTGTGACCCGCAAAACACGTTTTAGTGTATTATCCTTGCTTTATTTTATTATTTTACCTTTTTAACTTGTATTCATTTGTACTTTAGAGGAATGAAACGTTTACGAAACCAGCAGGTGAACGTTTCCCTCTCTTACATTGTGGCTACTGGGAAGGTGCCTGTAATAACATGTTCTGAAAATACAGCTTTCTATAGAGGAGTCCGGTTAACCCATTCACTACAGAGGATCACCGCATCTCCCGCTGTGGAACAAGGCTACAGATCCAGCACCTCCTGCCGCCATCTGGGGAAATCTGGCGTTCCCACATAAGCCGCCAGTTGCCTTCGCATCTGGTGTCTGACTTGAGACACCACTCCATGTGAGTGTGGTTTTCCATATTTATTATATGTGCTGTCAGGACATACTGCCCTATACCCTGTTTATGTTCTCTTTGAGGCACTATGAATTACACACACAAGATTGACTTCACCATTTATAAGAACTGACAGAAGGAAGCGCTGAACTCTGCTCAACTCACCCTTATCTTGATTGATTGTCTGAGTGGATTGAGATATACCACTCTACCCGGGCAGAGATAAGCTGCTGCATTTTGTATAATACCTTGTCTTTTGTATGGGAATTCTGGTCCCATCTAGGACCATAAACTTGCACAAGATATATTTTGCACAGACTAACTGCCATTTAAATTGCCTTGTCTTTTGAGTTTGTATATTCCTTGTGTAACCGATGTAAATATGTGTGTGTCTCTTTAAGAGCACAGTATGTGTTAATTCCCCTAATATCCCCCATTTTAGAGAAACTCCTGTATTATTGTGAATGTCTCACCCAAAGAAAGCTTTTGGTTTGTTTTTGTTTTAATTTTGTGCAGCCGTTCAGGAGTTAATGCTAGTATGCTAATGAGGCGTGACCTCATCCCCTGTGAGCCGGGCTTTTCCCTCAGCCTGCAGATCACGAGGCAGCTGCGTGTGAGGTAGAAGATGTAATGAAGAGCTCTCACATTCTCTTCCCTTTAGAGCTTTAAACCCATGCATAAGTTCTCCCAAAACGTTTTTTGTGTTTAGATTTAACCCCTATGTATGTGTAGTTATGTTAGTTCCTCTAGGAGGTTCATGTGTGCAGAATAAAACCGCTCTATTGTTTAGAACAGGGCTTTGAGTGTAAATATCAGCACAACAAGTGATAACCTGTGCTAATCCTATGCTTGGTGTCTGTAGGTGGAAGTCACTGAGGATATTCTCATTGCCGTGTTTTATATATGTTTTATTCAGGTATGATTTGTTTTATTCCCATTTTTATGTTTTATTTGTATTTTCCTGTTGAATTTATGTATTTTCTTTTTGTATATTTGTATATATTTATTGTATTGTAATGTGACTATATACTCAGCCTAATATACATAAATACAGAAAAAATGGCGTCACGCCCATACTCACTGGAGCGGCAGCAACTGCCAGGAGTAACAGCCCAGTTAATGTATAAAACATAACAAGGAAAAAAAGTGTCATCTGCGCTCATTTCTATGTATTCCATGTACAACAAAACACTATGAGGTTTTTGTTTGTTTCAATGGCCATTGCAACGTAAACTCACTCGCCCCTTCAAGGCACCTCTTTACAGAGTGAGTACCTAACCAATGTAACCAATATACAATGTAACCAATGCTCTACTGAGCAGCTCCAAGCCCCTCCTGCTGCTTTTCAGCTAAGGAGAGGCAGAGATATGGTGGGTTTTATTTATACACGCACCAAACACTTCCCATTTGGGATTAAAAACAAAAACATGGAAAGAGAAACCGCTGCAAAATGACGGACTGGTGTTACAAGCATAATATACATACATACAGAAAAAATGGCATTGCGCCCATACTCACCGGAACAGCAGCAACTGCCAGGAGTAACAGCCCAGTTAATGTATAAAACATATGTAGCGCTGTGTTAAAACCTGCTGTGGCATTACCTATTTTTGGCCACAAGATGGAGACAGTCGCGATTATTAACACTGGACATTGGGACTACAATTCCCGGCATGCTTTGCGAGGAGACAGGAAGTGGGTGGAGACTGGACACTTACATCCTCCAGCTCGTGGAGAACGCCCCAGAGCGCGCCAGGGAACGAAAGAGAGCAGACGCACTGAAGAGATCGCGAGAGGGCCTAGGCCAGAGCCCAAGTGAGACCTGTTAGTCCTGAGAGGATCACGCAACCTGAGGAGAAGGAGACTTGCCGGAATCCAGGCATTGCTGCAGACCGGAGGAACCGAACGGAGAGCAGGCGGTGAGCTGGACAAGCTGCATGAAGTCAGACAACGGATCCGGCCGCTAGTATCCCCAGTCAAAATCAGGCGGAGAGCCGTCCTGGGTCGGCGGAGCCTAAAGCAATCGTCGGATGGGTGAGAGGCCTCCAAGGCTGTTTTATGATTAAAGGACGCGCTGCTGTTTCTCTTTAAAGTCCACAGGGCCCCAACTGACTAGTCGAAGACCTTCCTTTAGTAAACTCACTGGCCAGTTGAGCAGTACCCGGGTACCACACACACATTTACACCTCTTACATTCTGGGACTTAACCGGTGCAGGACTCATTTCTTTTACGAATCGGAACAGGGGTTAAAGATAAAGACACGTTCCGAAATATATTTTTCTCTTTTTTCCGCTGCGCGTTTACCGCAATACGAAGGGATTGTATGTTTGGGTTTTGCTACGTGTCCCCTTTTTCTGAAACTATCGGGAAATTGCATCTGTTTTTATGTTCGGTTGCGAATATTTTATTTTCCGAAATACGAAGCCTCGTATTTCGTTTCTTTTCCGCTACGCGTTTTACCGTGATACGAAAATACTGTAATAATACATTGTGAATACCGTGTCTCAACATCTGCTCATTATTTTAGTAAACTATTTAAATGATAAAAACTCACAACTGCAAAACTGTAAAAATAAATATTTATTCCCTAGTGCGGGGAGACTGACCCGTGGTTCATTTTCAGCGGCTCCTCCGGGAGTGAGCGCTACACGTGGGGGCTCGTTTCCGGGATCCAGTCTCTGGAAAAACTGCATCTAAAGGGTTAAATATGGATCCAGACACTGTTGCCGAGTGGTGTGGGGAGCACAGTAGCCAGTTAGAATGTTGAATAGTCATGGATATTCCAGCAGACACTTGGGCTGAAGATCAGATTCGCCAGGCCGTGGCCACGCTAGCACCAGATCATCGGGGGTTAATACTGGACATTGAAAAAAACCCAGATACTTCTCACATGTATGTTCTTCTCGAATGGAGAAAGGGTGTTCCGCCATGTTTTCAGGGCACGAGCGTGAAACTGACCGAAGAAGTGGAAGTCCAACTAATTCAGCCAAGTATGCCACGTGGTGAATCCGCAAGTGTTCCCGCGCCTAGTCCGTTGGCCATGATCGGGCCTGAATTTATCGTGGCTATTGGAGATCTACTGGCCAAATGTCAGAAAACAAGCCCTCCTCACACTAACTTCGGTTATCGACGGTTAAGAAATTTTACAGGAAACGTACCAACTCCGGCGGGAGAAGAAACCTTTGAAGAATGGGTGGAACAGGCGATGCAGGCTCTGGATGAGTGGGATGTCCCTGAGGCCCAGAAAAAGCAAAGGATCACCGAGAGCTTAAAGGGACCTGCGTCAGAAGCGGTGAGAAACCTGAAATTGAGTAGAAAAGATTGTACTGCTTTAGATTATTTAAACGTTCTTGAAGAAGTTTTTGGGCGAACTGAAAAGGCGGCCGAACTGGTATATCAGTACGAACACACCTACCAGAGAAGAGGTGAAAGGATGACCGAGTATATGAGGCGCCTAGGTAAGATTCTACACCAGATACTCCTGAAGAAAGGGGTCGAACCTGCCGAAGTAGATAAGATCCGAATAAAACAGATCCTGAGGGGCTCTCAACCTCTAGATCCAGTGATGATGCAGCTGAGAAGCAAAGCAGGTAATCAAGAGTTGAAGTACCTGGAACTGATCCGAGTTGTACGAGAGGAAGCGGCTTTGCTGGAAGAGAAATCCTTCAGGCGGGGGGAAAGAGCTTATGCACAACCTGTGAGACACAACGACAGTCTGCGGCCTGAAAGTGACTCTCTGGATACTTATGGATCTGACGAGGACGAACAAGAACATCTAGTGGGTTTCAAATCTACAGAGAGGGCTGCCAAAGAATCGAACCTCCCTGAATGCGGTGAATTGTCCAAAACCGTCAAGCAAGTACAGGAAGCTCAAGCTGAATTGCAACAAGCGCACGCGGAACTGTGACGAGTGTTGATGAAGGTGACTGAAATGCAGGCGGAAATGCAGAAATTCCTCACAGGCATGCAGACGACGGAAGTTGCTGTGGCGTCTGGTTCAAGTCCTTTAACAAAATCCCAACAAGTAACTACGTCTCCGCTCTCTAAGAAGAGATGTTTTGGTTGTGGAGAAATGGGCCATTTCCGCGCACAATGCAAAGGCCAGAAGCCTGAAAAGGATAGAGTCGAGGGACTGTTGAAAGCCCTAGAAGGACTGTTATCTACCTCACCGGCGGGAAACGCCAGAGGGCACAAGTGAAGGAGCAACCTAAGTGCCCGAAGGTTGAACCCCGCTCCAAAAACCAAGCCAAGACTAAGAGGGAGAGAGGGCCCAAAGCCGAGCCAACTGCTGAGCCTGCCAGGACGGAAAGAGTCACTCCCTTAGCATCCGGGTCTACGTCATGGGGAGGCAATGCACACCCAAAACCTACACGGGCCAAGAAAAAGGCCAGGGTACAGCAACCTGGGTCTAAGCGTCCGGATACCGCCATCAAGTTTCCTGACCAACTGATAGGTCCTTCTCCTATTGTGCCAATCCAAGTGGAAGGAGTCTACACTAAAGCCCTGTTAGATTCAGGGGCTCAAGTGACATTGATCTACAGAGACTTCTACGAAAAACACTTAAAGCACATTCCTCTGCAAGAATTGAAGGATTTGGAAATATGGGGTATCGGCACTGAGAAACTCCCTTATGACGGGTACCTGCAAGTGAAGTTGGAGATCGGATCTGAAGTCATCGGGCAGTCTGGGGGTTGTGATGCATTGGCCATTGTGTGTCCTCGACCCTCAGGTGCGAACAGAAACTCCCTGATAGTGGGGACGAATACTGACCTAGTGCGGCGTCTCCTGACACCTATTGTGTTGGAAGAAGGTTCAACTCAAGGAGTACACCCAATGTTACGTCCGGTCTATCAGAGGATGGTCAAAGAACGAAAGGCACCTGCCGAGGTAGGAAGATTGTGGAGACTGGGTGGAACAGAGAAGGTTCTGCAAGCAGGAGAAGTAGCGAGCTTCCGGGCTTCAGTCAAGTTGAACGGGTCGCAACCAGGTCCCTATGTGGTGCTGGGAACCGATTTTGATCATGGGACTGAAACCGGAGTCGAAGTAATTCCTGAAATAATCTCCACCAAGGCTCTGAAGAGAACACGAGGAAGAGTCTCGGTCAGTGTGTGCAATGTGACGGATTCTCCAGTAGTCCTTAAAGCACGAATGCCTATCGGGCAAGTAGAGTCTGCTACACCCCTCTCTACCGATTCAGGAGGGGGAGAGGGTAAAGAGATTCCAGATGAAAGATTCTACCACAAGGACGCTCCCATTTCACCTGAGTGTAAGAAACGTCTTCAGTCTCAAGTCCTAAAGTGGAAGGAATTGTTCTCAAAAGATGAGTTCGATGTGGGCCTAGCTAAGAGTACTGAACACCGCATTCGATTACAAGAAGACAAGCCGTTTCGTGAAAGATCAAGGCGAGTTCCGCTAGGAGACTTAGATGATCTGCGAGAGCAGCTGAACGAATTACAAAGAACCAAGGTGATTCAAGAGTCCAGGAGTCCATACGCCTCTCCCATAGTGTTGGTCCGGAAGAAAAATGGTTCTGTCCGCTTATGCATAGACTACCGCACATTGAACCGGAGAACCATCCCCGATCAATATGCCACTCCTCGGATTGAAGATGCCCTACAGTGTTTGTCTGGAGCAAAGTGGTTTAGTGTACTAGACCTGCGAAGTGGATATCACCAGATACCAATGAATCCTGAAGACAAGGAGAAAACTGCGTTCATCTGTCCATTGGGGTTCTTTGAATTCAACAGAATGCCTCAAGGCCTTACGGGGGCTCCAGCCACGTTCCAACGGTTGATGGAGAAGACAGTCGGGGATATGAATCTAATCGAAGTATTAGTGTACCTGGATGACATAATTGTGTTTGGGAAGACTCTGGAAGAACATGAGCAACGTTTGGAGAAGGTCTTGAAGAGGCTCCATGAAGAGGGGCTGAAATTGTCTCTGGAGAAATGCCAATTCTGTCTGCCGTCTGTTACGTATCTAGGACATGTGGTCTCAGCAGAAGGTGTTTCGACAGACCCTCGGAAGTTGGAGGCCGTAGCTTCTTGGCCTAGACCCCGAAACGTCACTGAACTTAGATCTTTCTTGGGATTCTGTTCATACTATCGAAGATTTGTGGGAGGATTTGCGAAAATAGCTCAACCACTGAACAAACTCCTGCAGAAGGAAACCACAGATGAAGGTTGCAAGGTCTCTGGCCAAAACCCATCAGCTCCAGGGCCAAGGAAAGCTCGAGAGTCTATACAAGGTGAATGGACCAGTCAATGTGAAGGAGCTTTCGTGAAACTGAAAGAGAGTCTAACCCAAGCTCCTGTTTTGGCCTATGCAGACCCTCACAAGCCGTATGAGTTACATGTGGATGCCAGCCGAGAAGGCCTGGGAGGAGTCCTGTATCAGGAGTATGGTGGATTGCTGAGGCCTGTAGCGTATGTGAGCCGGAGCCTTACGCCTTCAGAGAAGAACTACCCTACTCACAAGTTGGAGTTCCTAGCCTTAAAGTGGGCAGTGGTAGACAAGTTAAAAGACTATCTGTATGGAGCCGAGTTGTGATCAAGACGGATAACAATCCTCTTACCTACATCCTTACTACCGCAAAACTGGACGCAACGGGACATCGGTGGTTGGCCGCTCTGTCAGGGTTTCGGTTCAGCCTGAAGTACCGCCCTGGGGTGAATAATCGAGATGCTGATGCGTTGTCGAGAAGACCCTACACTACAGAATGGACTCAGTTGACTCCAGACGGGGTGCAAGCTTTGTGTCAAGGAACAGAGCGCCGGGTCAAAGGAGGGATTGAAGCGGAGGCCATAGGAGTCATGGCTGTGGCTGTTCCCAAGTTTTACTGTAACCCTACGCAGTTAAGGGATGAAAGTTTACCTACCTTTTCGAGACAGGACCTGAAAGCGGATCAGGCCAGAGACCCTTTAATTGCCTTGACCATAAAGGCCCTGACTGCAAACCAGCGAGAGATTTTGTTAACTAACTCCCCGAATGGAGCCAGATTGGTCTACAAAGAGTGGGAGCGGTTAAAGATGTTGGATGGGGTGGTCTACTGAAGGGGCCCCTCAACCAACGCTGAAGAGATTCAACAGTTATTCCTCCCAACTAAACATAGGGAGAGTGTGCTGCGATCACTACATGATGAGCATGAACATTTGGGTGCAGAGAGAACTTTTAAGCTGGTGCGAGATAGGTTCTATTGGCCTTGCATGAGGGCTGAAGTAGAAAGTTATTGTCATTCCTGTTTGAGGTGTATTCAGAGAAAGACTCTACCGACCAGAACTGCTCCAATGAGCCATCTGCAGAGCCAGGGACCCATGGATTTGGTGTGCATTGACTTCTTGTGCTTAGAGCCGGATGCTAGTGGGCAAGGGAATATTCTAATAGTGACTGATCATTTCACTCGTTACGCCCAAGCATTTTCCACAAAAGATCAACGCGCTCCGACAGTGGCCAAGGTGTTGATGGAAAAGTTCTTTGTTCATTACGGACTGCCAAGGAGGATACACTCTGATCAGGGTAGAGACTTTGAAAGCAGACTGGTGGGGCAACTGTTAGAGCTGTTGGGAATCCAAAAGACCCGGACTACACCATATCACCCTCAAGGTGATGCTCAGCCTGAAAGGTTTAATCGCACACTGCTAAACATGCTGGGGACCTTGTCGAATGTGGAGAAGCAGAGTTGGAGTCGTCACATAGCTACTCTGGTGCATGCATATAACAGTACGGAGAGCGATGCAACTGGATACTCACCGTACCGTCTTATGTTCGGAAGAGAGGCTCGATTGCCGGTTGATTTGGCATTTGGGTTATCTCTAGACCAGACGTCAGTAGCTTCCCATAGAAACTACGTGGATAGACTTCGAAAGAATTTGGCTTCTGCGTTTGAACAGGCCCGGTTGACCTCAGGAAACAGGGAGCAAAGAAACAAAAGGAACTATGACTTGAAAGTCCGAATACAAGATTTACAACCCGGTGATAGGGTTCTATTGAAGAACTTGGGTGCTGCTGCGAGACACAAGTTGGCAGATAGGTGGAGTTCCCAAGTTTACATTGTCTGCAAACAGCTGCCGGGTCTACCAGTGTATCAGATCCGACCGGATGGAAAGGCTGGGCCTCTCAAGAACTGGCACCGGAATCATTTGTTACGTCTGAGAGAGGCTGTGAGGATGCCAGTTGGGGACGAACCGCCTCTGCCAAATCCGCCTGTTCCACGTTTGCCCCCTGTTACTCTGTCTCAACAGACCCGGGTTGCCGAAGAGAGCGAAAGAGACAGTGAAGAAGAGAGTTATTGTCTAGACTGGATGCGCTCACCGGAGCCTGAGGAGGTTGTCGTTGTTCCCGAGCGGTGGGAGAGTAACTTGAGGCCTGAAGCTCCTGAATTTCTGCTAGAAGTTCCTGCGACTGCTGAAATCCCCGAGACTCTTGAATTTCGGCTGGAAGTCCCTGAGGCTGTTGGGGTCCCGGTAGCTCCGGAAGTTGAAGCTTATTCCGGTGATTATAGTTCTATGCCTTCGCTGGAGGGATCATACTCTGAGGAGATGTCTGCTCAAGTGGTAGAGAGAAGGATTGAGCCAACACCTATAGTACTTCCACCTGAAGAAGAACTGATTGAGCCAGAACCAAAACGCTCTGTTCGACCGCCCCAACGACTCACCTACGACTCACCAGGACATAGCACTGAAGAGGCCATCACCACAGTACGGAGGTTGCCCGAAGTGTCTGCTATGCTAGCTGAGGTAGCCCAAAATATGAGTCAACTTGAGGAAGTGTTATTAACTCACTATATGTATGCTGCTGAACCTGTGCATATTATGTAAACTGTATTCAATATTGTGGAAATGTAATGTAACTGTTGTACCTCCTTGGAGAGACCCAAGAGTTCTAGGAGGGGGAGAGTGTAGCGCTGTGTTAAAACCTGCTGTGGCATTACCTATTTTTGGCCACAAGATGGAGACAGTCGCGATTATTAACACTGGACATTGGGACTACAATTCCCGGCATGCTTTGCGAGGAGACAGGGAGTGGGTGGAGACTGGACACTTACATCCTCCACCTCGTGGATAACGCCCCAGAGCGCGCCAGGGGACGAAAGAGAGCAGACGCACTGAAGAGATCGCGAGAGGGCCTAGGCCAGAGCCCAAGTGAGACCTGTTAGTCCTGAGAGGATCACGCAACCTGAGGAGAAGGAGACTTGCCGGAATCCAGGCATTGCTGCAGACCAGAGGAACCGAACGGAGAGCAGGCGGTGAGCTGGACAAGCTGCATGAAGTCAGACAACGGATCCGGCCGCTAGTATCCCCAGTCAAAATCGGGCGGAGAGACGTCCTGGGTCAGCGGAGCCTAAAGCAATCGTCGGATGGGTGAGAGGCCTCCAAGGCTGTTTTATGATTAAAGGACGCGCTGCTGTTTCTCTTTAAAGTCCACAGGGCCCCAACTGACTAGTCGAAGACCTTCCTTTAGTAAACTCACTGGCCAGTTGAACAGTACCCGGGTACCACACACACATTTACACCTCTTACATTCTGGGACTTAACCTGTGCAGGACTCATTTATTTTTCGAATCGGAACAGGGGTTAAAGATAAGACACGTTCCGAATTATATTTTTCTCTTTTTTCCGCTGCGCGTTTTACCGCAATACGAAGGGATTGTATGTTTGGGTTTTGCTACGTGTCCCCTTTTTCTGAACTATCGGAAATTGCATCTGTTTTATGTTCGGTTGCGAATATTTTATTTTCCGAAATACGAAGCCTCGTGTTTCGTTTCTTTTCCGCTACGCGTTTTACCGTGATACTAAAATACTGTAATAATACATTGTGAATACCGTGTCTCAACATCTGCTCATTATTTTAGTAAACTATTTAAATGATAAAAACTCACAACTGTGTTGGAGTATATTTATTCCCTAGTGCGGGGAGACTGACCCGTGGTTCATTTTCAGCGGCTCCTCCGGGAGTGAGCGCTACACATACATTAGAAAAAAGACAAACATAGAAACGAGCGCAGATGACACTTTTTTTCCTTGTTATGTTTTATACATTAACTGGGCTGTTACTCCTGGCAGTTGCTGCCGCTCCGGTGAGTATGGGCACGATGCCATTTTTTCTGTATTTCTGTATATTATGCTTATGCTTCCTGATGTTACTTTTAAACCTTTGCCCCTCTAATCTAAGACTATGTCCTCTTGGTTTGCTACTTTGTTTCCTTTAAAATATACTCCTTTCCTCTACCTTGTGGATTCCCTTTACGTATTTAAATGTTTCTAAATATCCTTATAGCTTATTTTATTTAGGGGATTTAGATTGCTCCTTCATACAATATTCTGCCCCACAAGGAATATCTATCACTTTTACTGCAGGAAAATGCCTGAAAATTACATATAAGGTCCTATGAATAATAATAATAAAAGGGTCTGTTACAAAAAAAAAACGCTCTTTAACCCTTTCGCTGCTGAGGCGTTTCACGCCTCTGTGCTGAGGTCATATTTACCGGTTTTGCTCATCATGTTTAAACGTGTTTTGAAGGCTTATTTTAGTATATGACCCAGACATATTATATATCTTTCCGTCAGACTCGGTAGATTCATAATATGTCATTATTATATGTATACGTTATGTCATGTCTGTATATTATAACAAAAAATGCAATAAAATATGTATTTTCAATAATTTACGTGTAAAGTGTTTTTTTTCACATTTTAACATGCGAGCAATTGCGGTTATATTTTGTATGGGGTGCGCTTGTTAAAAAAATTAGAGATGGGGTCTCGTTACATTTTTTTTTGGGGAAAATTACACGATTTTTAACAAACGCACCGCATACAAAAATCGTTAGTGCAGCATCATTGTTCACATTATAATTGAAATGGGAACAATATTGCTGCATTAACGAACCAAAAAAAAGAAAAAAAAAATGTTTATTTTTTTTTATATATATTTTTTTTAAATATATATATATTTATTCTTTTTTTTTTTAAAAAAAACAAAAACTTTTTTCACTGTAGTGTTTGGTATCGTTGGAACGGCCATGCTCTGGCCGATCCAACCATACCAAACTTTAACCCCTAGCTGCCACGGATCGGGAGATAGGGAGTTCATTGGAACTCCCTATCTCCACCGTTGGTGGCAGTTAGGGGTTAACTCTAGGACTGGCGTCATCGTGCTACGCACGATGACGCCATTGCTCAGGGGGAGTTCCCGGAGGCTTGGCCGACATCCAAGATGTCGGCCAGCTCCGGGAAAGGATCACGAACCGGCGCTTTTCAACGCCGATTCGCGATCCAGCTCCCCAGGGGTTAATGCCAGGCACCATTTGGAAGGGCAGGCTGTGCCCTTCCAAATGATGCCTGGGTTAACCCCCGCAACGCCGCTGATCGGGAGGGAGAGAGGTCCGAAGGACCTCCCCCCTCCCTTTCAGGCGCCTCCTCCGCACATGCGGGGGGGCGCCTGAATTAGGTGTCATCGCGCTGCCGCGATGACACCTAATTTCAGCGGCTGCGGTTCCGGATGCCGGGCTGACATCGAGGATGTCAGCCCGCACCGGGGGGCCAGCGATCGGCCGGAACCCAGCTGAACGCTGACCCCAAAGGGAGGACGCGCTCAGCGCGTCCTCCGCATACCAGCAGACATGCGGAGGACGCGCTGAGCGCGTCCTCCGCTTCGAAGTGGTTAAAAAAACAAACAGAAAAAGAACAGAATTCAGGAAAAAACATTGTGCCGATAGATGCCTAAAAACTAAAGAGACTTTTTGCTGCAAATTAAAATAATAAACGGTTTATTAGATACTGATTAAAACAGGAATATTTGTAACATTGAAGCCTATGGGATTCGCCTGAATAAACCTGTCGAATGAAACCACTGAACATCAGGGCATTTTACTGACATTTCTCTGCTGTTCAATGTGAATAGATTATCCATTGCTTCTCTATGGGGGATTTCACTGCCGCCGAACAGGCACCGTATTTCCCTGCCGCCGAACAGCACCGTATTTCCCTGCCCCCGAACAGCACTGTATTTCACTGCTGCCGAACAGGCACCATAATTCACTGCCATCAAACAGGTACCAGATTTCACTGCCGCTGAACATACACCATATTTCACCTCCACCGAACAGCCACAGTACTTCACTGCTGCTGAACAGGCACCGTATTTCACTGCTGCTGAACAGGTACCTTATTTCACTGCCGTCGAACAGGCACTGTATTTCACTGCCGTCGAATAGGCACCATATTTCACTGGCATCGAATAGGCACCATATTTCACTGCCACCGAACAGACACCGTATTTCACCTTCGGCGAACAGACACCGTATTTCACCTTCGGCGAACAGACACCGTATTTCACCTTCGGCGAACAGACACCGTATTTCACCTTCGGCGAACAGACACCGTATTTCACCTTCGGCGAACAGGCACCGTATTTCACTGCCGCCGAACAGGCACCGTATTTCACTGCCGCCGAACAGGCACCGTATTTCACTGGCAATTCACCAAGATTTGTATTTAAGATTACAAAATTTAAAAAAGTAGTCTTGCGTTTAATACAATGCAAATAAATGCAGCAATGAAAAGCAATGATAAATAATAATGACCCAAAAGACCCCGATAGAAACCCATTCAATAGTAACACTTTGCTAAGCCCACCATGCAGTGAGAAATCACACACAAAATGTTCTTATATTTATGCTGATCTTCAGAACTGTATCAAAACATGTATCCTGCATAGAAGACAAACAGGGTTATTCAGAGAGCGGTGAAAAGCAGGAGAATGACTGGAGAATGGAAAATTCTAGGTCAAAATAGTCAAACCAGAAAAATTCTCCCTTTCATCTCACTTTCCAAATCGGCTATTTTGACCTAGAATTTTCCATTCTCCAGTCACTCTCCTGCTTTTGCTTGAGCCATTGTGTAGACCCTGTCAGGCGTCGGTTTAACTGCCACTTCGCCAGAGAAGGAGGAGGAAGAAGAGGTAGTGGTGGTGGAGCAGACAGACCTCATACAAGCAGCTTTCTGGAGGCGTGGTGGATGAACAAGCTCCAGCACAGATCCCCGTCTTGGATCCCTCCCAGCTGCAATCAGAGTTACCCAGTGTGCCGTGAAGAAAATGTTACGACCCTGTCCATGCTTGCTGGACCACGTGTCTAAAGTCACATGCACCTTGCTGCTGACTGCCTTTCCCAATGACTCGATAACATTGTCTTCCACGTGCTGGTATAGTGCTGGAATGGCCTTGCGTGAAAAGTAATGGCGTTTTGGAACCTGCCACTGTGGTACAGCACATTCAGTAAATTCACGGAAGGGAGCAGAGTCCACCAGCTGGAAGGGCAGCAGCTGCAATGCGAGTAATTTTGCTAAACTGGCATTTAGACGCTGTGCTTGAAGGATGGTTGGGACTATATTTTTTCTTTTGCTGCAGCAGCTGTGGCAACGTAATCTGACTGCGTAAATCTTCAGCTGAAGGAATGATATCACATTGTGAGGAAGGACCTGGTACATCCATTACTGTAGCATCATTCCTGTCAGTGGAGGTTGTAGGCAAAGACATGGCAGGACATACAGTGGGGG
The DNA here is from genome assembly GCA_009667805.1 of Leptobrachium leishanense. NCBI lineage: Eukaryota > Metazoa > Chordata > Amphibia > Anura > Megophryidae > Leptobrachium > Leptobrachium leishanense. Next base: position 43,043,470 of record CM019071.1, on the reverse strand, counting down.
TAGAGACAGATGAGGAGGAGGAGGAGGACCTACGCAAAGTTTTGCACCAACGGGATGTGTGGCAGGTGTTCATATGTCGCCTCAAGCACGTGGTACCCAAGCGTCCGGTGTCTTTCCCACACTTGAGCCTCATCTGACATAGATTACAAATAGCAACGGTGCTCTCTGCTGCACATTTCTTAAAGAACTCCCAGACAGCAGAGTTCTTGCATGTGTGCTTTGAGACAACAGCGCTCTGCACCTGAGCAGCTCTGACATCTGATGCCTTGGACTGGCTAGTGCTACAGTTGGTCATAGAGGATGTTGTGCCTTGTGTTTGCTGTGCCTCCTCCTCCCCCTCCTCACTTGATTCCTCTGTTTGATCAGGCACCCAGGTGGAGTCAGTGACCTCATCATCGTCATCACCCCCTATCTCCTTGTCACTGGAGCCAACTTGGCAGTATGCTGCAGCTGCTGGGGCAACCTGAGTGCCAGTTATTTGTGTGTCATCATCACTGGCACCCCCTTCCTCTAGGTTGATTATACTCCCTTCCTCAACCTCAGAGATTGAATCAGAGCACTGTACTTGCTGCGCATCCTCAAGCAGCATGTCACTGTCATTGTAGTCAAACTATTCAGCTGACTCCTCCTTTTGTTCATAAGAAGGGGGCTCGGATCTTGGGGTGAGGTAATAGTAATTGGTTTTTCCCTTCCTATTTTCCTCTGTTTTCTACTAACTTGCGTGGAGTCATCATCCCGCATGGTTACTCTGTTCATTACCCATTCCTGATTGTTAGCTCTTTTCCTCATCAATTCAAGCAATTCACGTAGTTTATCAACAGTCAGAAATGAGGATAGACCTTTACCTATCGTGTTTTACTACCAAATATACCTGTTACTGCTAGACCATCCACGACACCTATCGTGTCTTACTACCAGATATACTCGTCACCGCTAAACTACAAAAATAAAGCGTCTCGTCCTCCCCTATATTCCAAATATAGTACCCTGCTAGCAGGTGTAGCTAGCACCTGTTTACCGCAGCATATATATATCCTACAGGTGCTTACTTTACCGCGTCACCTGTTACTGCTAGATATATATATATATGGATAATGTGAATTACTACCAGATATACCTTATGCATCACCTGTGTACCGCTACTCACAAAACCCCCTGACTGTCAATCAAACTACACCTCTATCAGAAATAAATGGCGTGCTACCAGTTATGCCTTATGCATCACCTGTTTGCCCATAGACAACAATAATCTCCCTGATTATCAATCAAACTGCAATTCCCATCAGGAAATATGTCGTCAACACAAAGGACCGTGAACAAACGTACAGACAGACAACAGGCATGCGATTCGTGAGTCAGTAAACGGACATCTGAGCAAAGTTAAATAAAAGCCCACTTTTGGTGTCCGCCAAGTGCCACGCATGGATTCCCGGGACGGGGACCGCAGACCAGAACACGTCACAAGCAGATAACAAAGGTATCTTACCTGTGAGGCACGAAGGTGATCCGCTCTGGTACAGTCTCCGTCTGTGGAAGATTTTGCTGGCACCTGGCAGAGCAAAAACCCAGATGTCCCACGTTCAGGGGGCCAATTGTTATGGATCAGACTTAAACAGTCTCTTGCTTGAATGCCTGCTGCTGCTGCCAAATGGTGGAGAAGCCAATCAATTCAAGTGCGCACTGAAAGAAACGACACAGACTCGCTGGCTTAGTTGTCTATGTAATCTTTCTCGGACAAAGCCGGGTGGCTTCTCTGCTCTTTATTGAAAAGATACAAGCTTTTATGCTACTTCGTGCATAACGAAAACAGGCTGTTGCCCAATATTTTAATCGTAAGTAAATTTGTGAAATTGCAGACTTATGTTTATCGGTTTGTCCCCTTAGTCGTCAAGGGCGTTGCTACAGGATGTTCCAGGATGTTCCAAGATGCTCCAAAATATTCTCTTGATACTAGAAAGAGGAACTACATGTGCTAAAACTGGCTAAGATAGCGTGTTAAGCAATAATATAAATTTGATTCTTATAAAAACAGTTTAATGTTCTTTTCTTAAAGCCGTACTGTTATATTTGAAATGGGCATTTTTCTAAGCTTTCCTTTATTATTAAAGCAGATACTTATTCTTGTCCATAACAATCCAAAATTCGAATTGATATATGAAATTCGAATCTATACAAAATTTTGAATTGATCCAAAACTAAACGAACAAAATATGAAACGGAATTAGTTCCGATATTCCGAAAACGAAATTAATTTAAAATGAAATCAAATGAAACTAAACTAATTGTTCAGCCGTCCCCACCCCTACTCACAAGAGGAGGATTTCAGACCACAAACATGATAGACATTTGTCTTCTTTACCTAAGGGCCACCTCATCTCATTTTGTTGTAAATACAGGCATCATATACAAACATCTGCATTTATGAAAATGGACTTAATATAAAAATTATACAAATTAAACTCTACATTTAATCCCATAAGGACAGAGGTTTTTTTTTTTTTTTTTGCAAAATATAAATTTTTATTCAATTTTGGACAAAGGTACAGAAAAAGGGGACAATGGTTTTTAAGTTATAAGCCATCCTCATTTCTGCGTGACCCATTATATTATATTATATTATTACATATTATACCCGCCCCCTGCTCTGCAGTGTTTCTTAATCCTCTTAATACCTAAAAAAATTAGCTCCTTGGTGTTAGAGTCATGTTCTTGAGAAAAATGCACGGAAACACTATGCTGCGTATATTTATTAATAATATTCCGCACATGTTCGTTCATCTGTTTATATAGGGGGGTCTCGAGGTACATCCCACATATTGGAATCATAAAGTCTCTCCAACAAGTATATAACATTATTATTTCTGCATGTAATTAATTCTTTAATTTCATGTTCAACGTCTGTAACGTCAGATATAAAGGGTTTTACACTTTCTTCATTCGTTCTTATCTTGGAGTTTGTTTACAGGATAAGGATTGACAATCCTTACATTAAAAAAAGCCCTTTCTTGCTGTAACCAACCTTCCTGTTTATCTTCCCTAACATAACGTCGAACCGAAGTTTGTTTTGATTTAAACTAGGAGCCCGTCTGAAAGTAACGGCTGCTTTATATTATGAATAGTTGATCCATATGCAAAAATTCTGAGTTTCACATTTCGAATAAACTGCCCATATTGCAAAATATTCCGTATTTCTGAAAGAGAAACATATAAACACAAATGTTTTTGTGATTAATTGTAGAAAAATTATTGTTTTTTTTTTTTAAAATTCTAACAGAATTTCTAATTTTTTGAGCTACTATTATTGTTAAATTTAAATAACATGACATAGGGTTACTCATAGAGATCCGAACATGCCCCGAAAAAGCACTGAACAGTGAGTTTCCCCATACGGTGCAATTTCGTGGCCATTCGGGTATTCAAAAAGCATTCAGTTCACTAAATATTGGCGAATTGCCAGCAAAATACGGTGCCTGTTTAGCGGCGGTGAAATACGGTGCCTGTTCGGCGGCAGTGAAATACGGTGCCTGTTCGACGGCAGTGAAATACAGTGCCTGTTCGGTGACTGTTCGATGGCAGTGAAATACGGTGCCTGTCTAGCGGCAGTGAAATACGGTGCATGTTCGGCGGCAGTGAAATACGGTGTCTGTTCGGCGGCAGTGAAATACGGTGCCTGTCCAGCGTCAGCGAAATACAGTGCCTATTCAGCGGCAGTGAAATACAGTGCCTGTTTAGCAACAGTGAAATACGGTGACTGTTCGATGGCAGTAAAATACAGTGCTTGTCTAGCGGCAGTGAAATACGGTGTCCATTCGGCGGCAGTGAAATACAGTGCTTGTTTAGCGGGCAGTGAAATACGATGCCTGTTCGGCGGCAGTGCAATATGGTGCCTGTTCGCCGGTAGTGAAATACGGTGCCTGTTCGGCGGCAGTGCAATATGGTGCATGTTCGATGGCAGTGAAATACAGTGCCTGTTAGGCGGCAGTGAAATACAGTGCCTGTTCGGCGACTGTGAAATATGGTACCTGTTCGACGGCAGTGAAATCCCCCATAGAGAAGCAATGGTTAACCCTTTCACTGCTGAAGACGTGTGGGACACGTCCTCATTGATGCACGTTGCATGCTGAGGACGTGCCCCACACGTCATCAGCTGTGCGGGACCCCCGGCGGAGGTACTCACCTCTCTGTCCGAGGTCCCACGGCGTTCTGACTTCAGCGTCCTCAGACTTCAATGTTAAAAAAATTCCAGTTTTAACTCAATATCTAATAATCCGTTTATTATTATATTCTGCAGTAAAGAGTCTCTTTATTTTTAGATTTTTTTTAGGATCTTTTAAGCATTTTTTGGAATTTATTTTGCAATTTTTTTTGTCCGTTTTTTTTTTTCATTTTTCTGTAACTGTCCTTTTTATTATCATTTATTCATTGGATGTTATGTGTAAATTCCAGACATTTTAGTTCAGTAGGATTTTAAGACAGACAGATTTGTGTCTGTCTGATTCGAAACCTGTGGATTGTGTGAGAATTAATTAAGTCAAAATACGTAAACACAGAAGTCAATTGAGTTACCCTGTGCGCAAAGTATCCTGTTCTTATGTTTATTCTGTGCGTTTCCTGCCAACACAATGTGTGATCTGGAAATACTTTGTAACAAACATGGCGGATGAAAAGCCTCCGACTCCCTACAACACAGAGCGTCTTACAGGATGTATTTACTCAGTGGATACACAGTGTTTGCCTCCTCTATAATCTCCTGGGGACACGTCTGGTTCCTCCCATGTTCCTGTCTGTTCACTTTGTTACCAGGAATTGTTTTTATGGGTTATCATGTGATCTCCAGTGAGGTCTTTACAGGTGGTGGCTGCTCTATGAAACTTCAGTACAGTTAGTCCATTGCACCTAATAAAGGGTTAATGGGCCATGACCGCCATAGAAAGGCTGTGTGGGTGGTCTTTTCTAGGTAATAGATCAGGATTGGTGCAGGTACCAGGTTTAGGTCACATGACCAAAGTGGTATAAAAGGTGGGGGAGTCACAGGTTAACCTTTGTTTGAGCAGTTGGCGTGTAAAGAAAACGTTTCCAATATGTCTGGTCGTGTCACAGATTGAGACCTTAATGGCGCAGCTTGAAGAATTTGCCGTCAGTTTGGGAGAGATTCAATACAACCTCTTCCTCTTATTGACTCGAGTATGTTGCCTGTGGTTGCTGGTTCCCGTGTGTTACCTGTACCGGGTAGGGTTGTTGCCACCTGTCCAGTTTTCACCCAAGCATTTCGGGTTCGGGAAGTCATACAGCTGAAACACTTATCAGTAACTCCGTCACATTGTATCCATTTATATCTGGTGGAATAAATATTATCTCATTTGTCCTTTAACCCTTTGGTGTCCAGACCCATGTATTTATTTATTTATCTGTATGTGGATTTTATTCCCCAATTGCTGCAGGATCATCAGACGGACTGAGGACCTTCAGAGGTTGGACACTTACCCATAAGATTTCTGCATGCGCGGTGGTTGATCCTGGATCCAGTAAGGATCCTCAATGATTGTGTTTTCACTTCAATCCATTCTCTGGTGTTAAGAGTGTTTTACGTTATGGGAGCGCTGTGTCTCTTTGTGCCTGTGTTTTATCGAGGTGTCCTATGCTGATAAAGGAGGGGTGAGACACTCTCTATTTGGCCAGAGGCGCTAATACCCAGAGCCGGGATTTGTTAAAGCTCTGGAGGACGTGAGTTTTATTCCTGTGTTTATAATTACGTTGGACTCTTTGTTTGTGCTGCTGCACCATTTGTTTTGTTTTTTTCTTCTGTTCTCTTGAGATTTGAATAAATAAAAACATAGGACACGCCCCCAGTGTTTATAGAAGTATCTTTGTGGTTTTCATTATATGCATTTTTTTTCTTTATCTATTCTTAACTCTTTCATGTCTCATATAAGACGCAGTTGTAATATTGTTTTGATGCACTTGAAATTTCACTATACAGACATAGATTAACAGGGTTATTCAAAGAGATCCGAATTGCTGGAGAAGGGTAACCGAACGCTCAAATTCAGGGTACGGTTACCTTTCCTGGCCATTCGGCTATCCAGAGAGCAGGAAATTCGCCAAATCCTGGCGAATTGCCTGCACATACGGTGCCTGTTCGAGGGCAGTGAAATCCCCATAGAGAAGCACTGCTTCGGCTATTCAGAGAACACAAACCAGCAGTGAAAAGTTGCCGAAATGCCCTGCCATTCGGTGGTTTCATGCGGCAGATTTATTCAGGCGAATCCCATAGGCTTCAATGTTAAAAATATTCCCGTTTTAATCCAATATCTAATAAAACGTTTATTATAATATTCTGCAGTAAAAAGTCTCTTTATTTTTAGATTTTTTAGGACCTTTAGGCATTTTTCAGGATTTTTTGCAAACATTTTGTTTCCGTTTTTTTTGTTTTTTTTCTTCAATAGTTTTATCTTTTTTCTGTACCAGCCCTTTTTATTATCATTCATTGGATTTTATATGTAAATTTCAGACATTTTCGCTCAGTAGTTTCTTTGCAAACAGCGTTTCACTTTACAAACATTCAAGCAAACTGTTGTTTTTTTCTTCACCTCCTTCGTCTGCGGTGTCGGCTTTTTCCGGCAGCTGCGCTGCGTGTGATCGGCTCCTGCTCGGGTTTTTTCGGCTTTTTCGGCGGGTTAATCCAGATGTTTTGCGGGTTTTGGTGAGCATTTGATTGAAAAAGAAAGAAAACAGACCTCCACCAGGGAGGTGAACAATCACCCCACCCCGAGTGACTACTAGACACCAGGCGTGGACACACCCAATAAGGACTAAACCTAGTAATGAACTATAACGAAGCGAAAGAAGATATAAGGGATAAACCCTCAGATCACTGAGAGGGAGTGCTGATTTAAAACATAACTTTTATTAGTCATAATAGGACACACAGAAAATAAAACCGACAGTAAATGTTAAAAGACATATAGACACTTAGACGTAGGCACAATATGTAGCAGGGAGAGCAGAAATATGTAACAAATACAAAGCGAATTGCTTGGTTAGAACTTGTGGGGAACAAATATATGCCTTCAGTGGAGATGGAGAACCACAGTATTGATAATGAATTGAAGCGAATGCCCCATGGACATAGAATGCAAATTGTACCTTAATATTGACAAATAGAGAGTATTAAATAACACCGCACTGGAATACATGCACAGTGCCCACAATTGTACTGAGGATAAATTAGCCCAAGGTTGGTAAAAGCCAGAATAGCGAACTACATACAAAGACGTTCATTTGGCCTGGCTACCTTGTATATAAGCTTAATAAAGCTATAAGCTGAGGATTCACAATGCGATGACACCTAATTCAGGCGCCCCCCCCGCATGTGCGGAGGAGGTGCCTGAAAGGGAGGGGGGGAGGTCCTTCGGACCTCTCTCCCTCCCGATCGGCGGCGTGCAGGGGGTTAACCCAGGCACCGTTTGGAATGGCACAGTCTGCCCTTTCAAATGGTACCTGGCATTAACCCCATGGGGGCCGGATCACGAATCCGCGCTGAAAAGCGCCGGTTCGTGATCCTTTCCCGGAGCTGGCCGACATCTTGGATGTCGACCAAGCTTCCGGGAATGCCCCCTGAGGACTGGCGTCATCGTGCATAGCACGATGACGCCAGTCCTGGAGTTTACCCCTAGCTGCCACCAATGGTGGAGATAGGGGGTTCCAATGAACCCCCTATCTCCCGATCCGTGGCAGTTAGGGGTTAATGTTTGGTATTGTTGGATCAGCCAGAGCATGGCCGTTCCAAAAATACCAAACTTGACTATGAAAAGGTTTTAAAAAAAATAAATAAAAATAAAAAAATATTTAAAAAAAATATATAAAAAAAAAATAAACAATTTTTTTTTTTCTTTTTTTTGGTTTGTTAATGCAGCAATATTGTTGCCATTTCAATTATAATGTGAACAATGATGCTGCACTAACGATTTTTGGCGGTGCGTTTGTTAAAAATCGCGTAATTTTCCCCAAAAAAAATGTAACGAGACCCCATTTCTAATTTTTTTAACAAGCGCACCCCATACAAAATATAACCGCAATTGCTCGCAAGTTAAAATGTGAAAAAAAAACCACTTTACACGTTGTAAATTATTGAAAATACATATTTTATTGCATTTTTTGTTATAATATACAGACATGACATAACGTATACATATAATAATGACATATTATGAATCTACCGAGTCTGACGGAAAGAACGATATATAATATGTCTGGGTCATATACTAAAATAAGATTCAAAACACGTTTAAACATGATGAGCAAAACCGGTAAAAATGACCTCAGCACAGGGGCGGGAAAAGCCTCTAAAGCGAAAGGGTTAATGTACTGCGCGCGTCCTATACTTAACATTGTGAGCAGAAATGCGTTTGTGCGCTGGTACGCGGATGTTATTACAATCTATGCGCAGAATTTAACGGACTGCGTTTGAGCGCATATTTTTAACGTCTTTTAAAAGCTGGTGGTAACGGCAAATCTGAACGTCCTGCCCGAAAACAGATACACCACCCGTTTTTGAAACGCTCATAGTAGTTTGGGGGGGGGGGGCTTTTTATTTTTAATAGGAATTGCATTTAGTAAAGATGGGGTGTCAGTTTGATTTGTTTGCGTTTTGCTGCTCGTGTGATTGCCTATTTGCATTATCACTGTATTCTGCTGTTCTGTTTATCAAGCAGTATATATATTTTTGCATATTTTTTTTTCTTTGAGCTACTTCAAAAGATTAGTGTTCGTGTTTCTTTTTTCAATAAATCTTAAAATGTACTGATTCACGAAGTCCTGATTATCTATCTGTACGTAGTAAAATGTTTCAAAACTGCTGCCTTCATTTTTACACACAGCGCTGAAGATGCTGCCAGCACCAAATCATAGCTCATATTACCAGGCCGTGAGATAGGACCCACCCCTAAGGCGGAATCCTTTCAGTGTATGCCATTGGTGGTGCCGATGGACGTAGAAGGGCTCATGTAGATCGTAAAATTGGCAAAATATTTACAAATGTATCATTCATAAAGTGTGGATTGTGTTTAATCACTGTTGATGCTTTTCACATATTTTCCCTCTAAAATTAGTGTTATGCATATTTTTTCCATTTTGATGTATCATCATTTTATTACCAAAAAGTTTTAGACGCGATCTGTCTTAATAATTGAGTTAATAACGTACTTAATTGATAGTGAGATGCAATGACCTTCGATAACACAGGTAGTTTCTATGGCTTTGTTATGCTCTCGTTAAAGGAGCACCTTGTGGTTCACTGTTTCCAGATTGTCCGAGGGAATTGTTTAATTATTATTTTGTATATCACAGTATCTTTTGTTGTGGAGTAGACATAATGTCTCACTGTTTCCTTGTGTCTGGGGTTAAGGTAATTTTTTCCAGGTAGTTCAAATTTAGGCAACATTACCTACAGCAGAGTTAAGGCTGGGTTCACACCTGACCGTATCACATATGCACATTTTGCACGTGTTTTTTGTCGAGCGTTTTATGAGCATTTTTGACAATTTTTGAAGTCTATGGCGCTATAATACGCCCCAAAGAAGCTCCTGTACTTCTTTGGGCGTAGGGCGTTTTACAGCGCGCTCCTACTTGCTGTAAAACGCCCAGGTGGAATCCATGCCCATCTATACTATAATGCAGTAAGGCTTGGCGTGTCCGTCGCCAAGCCTGTACTGCGCATGCGCGCGCAACCAGCGGCGGTTGGCTGCACGCGCATGCAACCGCCGCGGCACGAGCCGGCTGTGCGCTTGCCGCAGCGGTTACAAGATGCGCACGCAGCAGCCGGGTAGAGACTGCGCGCGCATCCTGTAGAGCTGGATGCGCTCGCAGCCTCTATCTGGCTGCCGCGGCGCATCCAACCGCTGCGGCACGTGCCGCGGCGTTTACAGGATGTGCACGCAGCAGCCGGGTAAAGGCTGTGCGCGCATCCTGTAGAGCCGGATGCGCTCGCAGCAGACGGCTATAGGCTGCACACGCATCCAGTGGACCAGGATGCGCGCGCAGCCTATCGCCGTCTGCTCTGAGCGCATCCGGCTCTACAGGATGCGCGCGCAGTCTCTATCCGGCGGCTGCGCGCGCGCCTTCTGTTCTCCTGGATGCGCGCGGCCGACAGGTAGAGGCTGCGCGCGCATCCAGCGTCTTAATTGGGGTCAACTATACCCATGTGAGCTGGGGGCAACTATAACCATGTGAGCTGGGGGCAAATATACCCATGTGAGCTGGGGGGCAAATATACCCATGTGAGCTGGGGGGGCAAATATACCCAAGTGAGCTGGGGGGGGAAATATACCCATGTGAGCGGGGGCAAATATACCCATGTAAGCGCGGGGGCAAATATACCCATGTGAGCTGGGGGGAAAATATACCCATGTGAGCTGGGGGCAAATATACCCATGTGAGCTGGGGGGCAAATATACCCATGTGAGCGGGGGCAAATATACCCATGTGAGCGGGGGCAAATATACCCATGTAAGCGGGGGCAAATATACCCATGTGAGCTGGGGGAAAATATACCCATGTGAGCTGGGGGCAAATATACCCATGTGAGCTGGGGGCAAATATACCCATGTGAGTGGGGGCAAAAATACCCATGTGAGCTGGGGCAAATATACCCATGTGAGCTGGGGGAATATATACCCATGTGATCTGGGGGCGATTATACCCATGTGAGCTGGGGAAAATATACCCATGTGAGCTGGGGTAATTATACCTATGTGAGCTGGGGCAACTATACCCATGTGAGCTGGGGGCAACTATACCCATGTGAGCTGGGGGCAAATATACCCATGTGAGCTGGGGGGCAAATATACCCATGTGAGCTGGGGGGCAAATATACCCATGTGATCTGGGGGGAAATATACCCATGTAAGCGGGGGCAAATATACCCATGTAAGCGGGGGCAAATATACCCATGTGAGCTGGGGGGAAAATATACCCATGTGAGCTGGGGGCAAATATACCCATGTGAGCTGGGGGGGCAAATATACCCATGTGAGTGGGGGCAAATATACCCATGTGAGCTGGGGCAAATATACCCATGTGAGCTGGGGGAATATATACCCATGTGATCTGGGGGCGATTATACCCATGTGAGCTGGGGGGAAAATATACCCATGTGAGCTGGGGAAAATATACCCATGTGAGCTGGGGTAATTATACCCATGTGAGCTGGGGTAATTATACCCATGTGAGCTGGGGCAATTATACCCATGTGAGCTGGGGGCCAAATATACCCATGTGACCAGTGGGGTACCTCAGGGGTCAGTACTTGGACCCATTCTATTTAATATTTTTATTAGTGATATTGCAGAAGGTATTAATGGAAAAGTATGTCTTTTTGCTGATGACACAAAGATTTGCAACAGGGTTGACGTTCCTGGAGGGATCAGCCAAATGACAAATGACTTAGGTAAACTAAAAAAATGGTTGGAGTTGTGGCAATTGAGTTTTAATGTGGATAAGTGCAAGATAATGCACCTGGGACGTAAAAACCCAAGGGCTGAATATAGAATATTTGATACAGTCCTAACCTCAACATCTGAGGAAAGGGATTTAGGGGTTATTATTTCAGAGGATCTAAGGGTAAGTAGTCAATGTAATAGAGCAGCAGGAAATGCTGGCAGAATGCTTGGAAATGCTGGCAGAATGCTTGGTTGTGTAGGGAGAGGTATTAGCAGTAGGAAAAGGGAAGTGCTCATGCCACTGTACAGAGCACTGGTGAGACCTCACTTGGAGTACTGTGTGCAGTACTGGAGACCGTATCTCCAGAAGGATATAGACATCTTAGAGAGAGTTCAGAGAAGGGCTACTAAAATGGTGTACGGCTTGAAGGAGAAAAGTTACCAGGAAAGGCTTAATGATCTTAACATGTACAGCTTGGAAAAAAGACGAGACAGAGGAGATATGATAGAAACATTTAAATACGTAAAGGGAATCCATAAGGTAGAGGAAGGGAGTATATTTAAAAGGAAACAAAGTAGCAAAACAAGAGGACATAGTCTTAGATTAGAGGGGCAAAGGTTTAAAAGTAACATCAGGAAGCATTATTTTACTGAGAGGGTGGTGGATACATGGAACAGTCTTCCAGTAGAAGTGGTAGGGGCCAAAACAGTAATTGAATTGAAGCAAGCATGGGATAGGCATAAGGCTATCCTAAACAAAAGATAAATCCAGGTAAAGTATCCATGTAATTGGGCAGACTAGATGGGCCGAAAGGTTCTTATCTGCCGACATTTTTCTATGTTTCTATGTTTCTATATACCCATGCGAGCTGGGGCAAATATACCCAAGTGAGCTGGGGCAAATATACCCATATGAGCTGGAGGAATATATACCCATGTGATCTGGGGCGATGATACCCATGTGAGCTGGGGGCGATTATACCCATGTGAGCTGGGGCAAATATACCCATGTGAGCTGGGGTAATTATACCCATGTGAGCTGGGGGAAAATATACCCATGTGAGCTGGGGCAATTATACCCATGTGAGCTGGGGCAAATCTACCCATGTGAGCGGGGGCAAATATATCCATGTGAGCTGGGGCAAATATACCCAAGTGAGCTGGGGCAAATATACCCATGTGAGCTTGGGTAATTATACCCATGTGAGCTGGGGCAATTATACCCATGTGAGCTGGGGGCAAATATACCCATGTGAGCTGGGGCAATTATACCCATGTGAGCTGGGGCAATTATACCATGTGAGCTGGGGGCCAAATATACCCATGTGAGCGGGGGCAAATATACCCATGTGAGCTGGGGCAAATATACCCATGTGAGCTGGTGCAAATATACCCATGTGAGCTGGGGCAAATATACCCATGTGAGCTGGGGGCAAATATACCCATGTGAGCTGGGGCAATTATACCCATGTGAGCTGGGGCAAATCTACCCATGTGAGCGGGGGCAAATATATCCATGTGAGCTGCTTCACTTAACAATAGACTGCCCTCTGGGCAGGCTTTCCACCTAGTCTATAACATAAAACAATAAGGGCTGGCGTGTCCGTCGCCAAAAAAAGGACTGCGCATGCGCGCGCAACCAGCGCCGGTTGGGAGAAGAAATTCTCTTTATCTGTGATTATAATAAAAAAGCGAAAGATATTTAGAAAATCTTAAAAAAACATTGGCATATTCTAAGGAATGATGGTGATTTAAAAGAATATGTAGGAACAACACCTAGGGTTATATTTAGAGGTACAAAAAACTTAAACAAATTTAGTTCATAGCAAAACCAAAAAGAAGGATACAACTAGAAATCTTTTTGGTTTAAAAGAAGGTTTCTATCACTGCGGCCAGTGTTTGGCCTGCAGATCTACTGGTAATTAAAAGGACCTTACGAGTTTTTATATAAATCAGAAATCCAACCAGAGTGTTAAGATAGGTGGAGTTCTCGATTGCTGTTCTAAAAATGTAGTGTACATGTTAGAATGCCCCTGCGGTTTATGATATGTGGGTCGCACTAAAAGAGAGCGCTTAATGTCAGAATTGCCGAACACGCAAGAAACGTGAGGAATGGTTTTGAAAAGCATTCTGTTTCCTCCATTTTAAAACTAAACATAACAGTTCACCTATAGGTATTAAATTTTGGGCAATTAAACAAATTAGGAAAGGAGACATAGAGGAAAATCTAATAAATAGGTTAGGGAAAGAGGAGATGAGACTCAGTTTTGAAAATGGAACTCTGGCCCCTAACGGTTTGAACGATGATTTTGAGGTCATCCATTTTTTGTGACATCGTACATGCTACCTTCCTGCATATTCTATAGGGGATATTTATGCATTCATATTGGAGAGAAATAGATTTATATCACATTTATCACAATTTCAAAATTATAATATATATATTAAAAAAAAAAAAAATTCTAACACAATACCATTGATATTAATTATTCTTCACCGTGGTAAAATTTGCCTACATTTAACAATATCTAGCTTTAAAATTGATATATTACACTTATGAAATTTAAATATTTCATATATATACCAAGACATACACACCTTAGGCATTAGCCTTATCCATTTTTATGGAATTTTTTCTATTTTTGTTTGAGATTAGCACTATATATTGCATATAATATTAATTCATTTGTATTATAGACGTCTATTCTCATTATCACTTGTTTACAGTATTTACAAAGTATTTCAATTCAGTCACAAGAATACTATATATTTTTATTGGCCAGAATAAAATATACCACAGTTTAATAGATTTATAATTACATTGGTCTCCCCTCTGAGAGATGCATTGGAAGAGGGTATGTGTATTATTGTCGTAATTGCGGATCAAGTAGTATTGATATTCTTTTTCTAATGATGGACAATCCGCAGGAGATGGTTATTGAATTGTATTCTCATGAAGATCTGTGTAGTAATGGCCGTTTGCGTTGACCGGAGAATGAAGAAGACCGGAAGTGTGAGACGGAACGCATTCAACATCGAAGCGCATGCGCAAAATGGCGGCGCGCATCGAGATTCAGTCAGGTGGAGGCGTGGAACTCACGCCAACTGATTTTGGACATGTGGGGACTCATTTAACCCCAATTAAGTGAACTATATATATCAGGGGACATACTATACCTTGTAAACCAGCTGAGGAAGCCGCAGTACACGGCAAAACGCGTCCTGGCGATCTGGCTGTGCCAGATTTGATTTTTTATTTATTTTATGTTTTAATTAAAGTTTCTTTTTAAATTTGGTCCCTATGTCCTGGTATCTGTTGAGGTTTTCGTGCATTTGACCTACCAAACAAATCCGCTGGCACTATCTCCTAGAGCTTGGCTATAAGCTCCAACTAATGTGAGTTGATACTCTATCTGTACTATTCCATATACTGATTGGTTGATCTGCACGAGGAAGTCCCTCTGTTTCTATGCTTTCTCCTATATTTCGATGAATAAGAGGGGATATCGATTGTGAAAGACGCGGGTCTCCTTTACAAATAATAAGAAAAAGGACCCGGATGCACTCAACCACTCAGAGCCAGTGATAAGGCTCTACACTTGTGAGTGGAACAGCTCGATTGTATTACATTAATACCTAATCAATACACTCTGCACTATTATATTTTTTTGCTTCTTTTTTGTAAAATCCATGTGGATGTTGTACACCATTAGAACCACCTGAGTAACAAGAAGCGACTATCGTCGCGCTACCAGATACGTATATCTAAGTATACAAACTGATTCGGTAAGCTAGCAATGCGGGAATAAAGGCTGAGACACACTGAGCGTGTAGCGACGCACAGCGTAGCGAAGCGAAGAGAAGAAAACATTATGCAGGCTTGACTTCACTCCGCTCCGCCTCGCAGCGTGTCTACACTGCATTACGTTTGCTTCTCACCGCACTGGACAGGAATCCACTAACTAAATTAAAATGTACACACAAAACCATTTTATTTTCACAAAGCACATGTTATATAGGCAAAAAAGTTTATACTCAATAAAATACATCAAAAATGACTGTTAATTTAATAGGAATAGTATAAAAATATAAAAAAAAGGTAACCCCTGATCATATATATTATAGGGACACGGAGCGCTGTGTATAGAGTAGGGATGCATTGATACCACACAAAGACATATACGTATATATCAACACGCAGATATATATACACCCACCCACAGACCTCAGACCATATAACCTCAGGCGGGTTAGCCCCACCTTATCAAAATTTTTTAACAAAACTCATGCAGTTGGTTAGAGCTTTGTTAGATCAGGTTAGATCAATAGTTGTTTGCGTTAGATCACACAAAGAAAAAGAGATATTAACAATTATTGTTAGGGGGCTAATCCGTCATCAGTCCCCCCTATCAAAAAATGAACCAAGGGGGGCGTGGCCGGCCGCATGGGTTAGCAGACGTGATCTTTAGGTGCTCCACTGGAACCCACTGATTCAGGGGATTTCTACCCGGATTTTCCCCGTAATTTACACCCTTGTGATACCCTGCCGAGCTGGCCATCGAGTGGCAACCTCCGGAGCTCGACTTGGCCCCCCCCCTCTGGAGTCTAGAGGAGTTTGCAGAGATTTACAGCGTCCAAGCGCACCCTGCGGTCGGCCATCTTGAGGCCTATACCCCGGCACAACGACGACTTGAGCCCAGCTTGGCCCCCTTTACCTAGATTTACAGTGGCTGCGATCGGGGGAGATGGAGGGCCCCTATTCTCCGATGGTTGTGGCTGTTCCCACAGCAGAGGAGGGAGGGGGAGCGGACCAGGGGAAGCTGGTTCTCCCGTCAGGACACTGGGGGCTGTGCTGGCTTACTTTGAGTCATTCCTGGAGATGACGAGAGCCCACTCACGCAGGGCATGTGGCACTGGATGAAGGTCGGACTGCGGGGAGACTCGAGGTCGGAGGCCCTTGCTGGAGGAGCGGAGGTGGATGAACCGCAGACTGCCCACGTGGAGGTCCATCCAGAGGTGGAGGCTGGATAGCCGCAGGGTTCCTGTGTAGGCTGCAGTGTCAGTGGAAGTCTGGAGGCTGTGCCGTCGGCGGTCCATCTGCCCATGGAGGTGGTTACAGCTCCATGTGGTGAGCGAGCGCTGACCCCTGCAGAGCTGCTGCCGCTGTGTGATCCCGGTGGGTCTGTTACCCATGGCTCGCTGGGTTGCACGGAGCTGGATGGTGCGGAAGTGGAACCTGCAGGCATCGACCGAGCACCGAGGATGATGGAATATCCCCCTGTGATGATCGAGAGGAAACCGTGGTCTGCACTGACTGTCTTGTCCCTTACATCACCGCTGGCTGAGGCTCCTGAGTCTGGTGAGACATAAGGCTTGGATTGCCGTTCGGGACACTGCTTGCTATGGTCCCGATTCCGATTCTGGATACAGGCTGAAATATCTCACCCTGAGTACTGGATTAACACTTTCTCTCATTTTTGATCTCGGCTTTGATACCCCCCCCCCGATGACTCTGTTCCCCCACTTTTTTTTTCCCCTCTCTCCCCTGCCCCCATTTTTTTGTTGTCTATTCCCCACTTTTGCTTGCTTTGGCTTCTCCGGGTTCGCTCAGGGACGCAGCCGTGGCCTGGTGTCCGGCTTGCCCCTGAGTACCCGGGCCAGGTGCTATTTTTTTCCCCCATGGCCCCCCTGCGGCCCTATAGGCCTTCCGGGAACCTGCCAGGGTAGGCACAGATCTGGCCTTTGCCACCTCCCCCCCTTTCTCTCTCCCTGCCCACAAGCAGAGTTTTCCTTTTTCGAGACCCCCCCCATTTGGGGATGCTACTTGACACCATGTAGCTACCCTTGCTGGTTATTTCTAGATATTATTCAGATGACATTCTTTGGCCCTTTTGTGAGTACAGTTGCTTGATATGTTTCACTGCTTGGCCCTGTGAGACCACTTATTATTTTATAGTATGTTGTACCGCTGACTTATTTCAAAAATAAAAACTTTAAATAAGAATAAAAAAAATGAACCAAACGCTTAGCTATTTTGGAAGCTTTACGTTACATAAGGTAAGATCAAGTGGTTTTAACATTAGATCACACATAATTCCTGACTTATTAAGTGATTAATAAAGACGGGTTAGCCCCCTCATTAAATTTTCTGGTCAGAAACCATTCAGGCTTATAGATCTTTGTTAGATCAGGTATGATCAAGTGGTTTTAACGTTAGATCACACATAATTACAAAGATATTTAACAAAATACAGAGATTGTGTGTATTACATAAGGGGAGTAACCCTTATTTTTTTAAAAATAACTGCTTTTTTTATTTGTATTAATATTAATGCAGCATTATTGTTCACATTTCAAATATAATATGAACAATGATGTTGCCCTAGCGCTTTTTTTTTTGGAAGGAGTTTTAGCTAAAATCACATAATTTTGCAGAAAAATAAAGTAATCGGTTCCCAGTTCAATTTTTTTTTAACAGGCCTACCCCATAGAATTAAAAACCGCAAAGGCTCGGATGATAAAATGTGGAAAAAAAAAGCACTTTACACACTGTAGATGATTGAAAATTCTAATTTTATTGAATCTTTGTTATAATATTCAGGCAGGACATGACTTATACATATAATAATGATATATTATGAATCTGCCGGAAAGAACGATATATAATTTGTCTGGGTTGTATAATAAAACGTGACTTCAAATCTCGTTTAAACATGATGAGCGAAACTGGTAAAAATTAGCTCAGCACACAGCGGTGAAATGGCTCAGCAGCAAAAGGGTTAAGCCATAAACAAAAACTTACTACATAGATACAAACCTGAACTTTTAACCTTTGACCGAGGTCAGACAGAGAGGGGAGGGCGGTAGCCACCCTTATGTAAAACCTAATATCCATGTTTGATATGAAATCTTTGTAATTATGTGTGATCCACTTGATCAAACCGGATCTAACAGATCTATAAGCCTGAGTGTTTCTTTTGCCAGAAAATTTCATGTAGGGGGGGTGGGGCACTAACCCCTCTTATATAATACACAAAATCTCTGTATTTTATGTTCAATATCTTTGTATTTATGTGTGATCTAACGTTAAGAACACTTGATCTAAACTGACCTAACAAAGATCTATAAGCCTGAAAGGTTTTTGGCCAGAAAATTTATTGTGGGGGAGGGGGGTTAGGCCCTCTTATGTAATACCTAAAATCTCAGTTTTTTATGTTAAATATCTTTGTAATTATGTGTGATCTAACGTTAAAACCACTTGATCATACCTGATCTAACAAAGATCTATAAGCCTGAATTTTTTTTTGTCAGAAAATTCAATCGGGGGGGCTAACCCGTCTTTATTAACCGCTTAATAAGTCAGGAATTGTGTGATCTAACGTTAAAACCACTTGATCTTACCTGATCTAACAAATATCTATAAGCCTGAATGGTTTCTGACCATAAAATTCAATGGGTGGGGGGCTAACCCGCCTTTATTAATAACTCAGTAATTATGGGTGATCTAATGTTAAAACCACTTGATCTTACCTGATCTAACATAAAGCTTCCAAAATAGCTAAGTGTTTGGTTCATTTTTTGATAAGGGGGGGCTGATGACGGGTTAGGCCCCCCTTACAATAATTGTTAATATCTCTTCTTCTATGTGTGATCTAACGCAAACAACTATTGATCTAACCTGATCTAACAAAGCTCTAACCAACTGCATGAATTTTGTTCAAAAATTTTGATAAGGGGGGGCTAACCTGGCTGAGGTGACCATATATACACATACACACATGGGGGTGGGGGTGGAGGTTGCATGTGGACAATCTCAACTAAATGCGCCCCCCCCCATTTGGCTGATCCCTCAGAAGAAATGTTGAACCCGACAGAGCAGAGAATATATATATTATTCTCTGCTCTATCGGCTTCAACATTTCTTCTGGAGGTATCAGCCAAATGGGGAGGGGGCAATTAGTTGCCAAAATGTGTGTGTAATACAAGTCTGTATATATTTATTTATAAGAATATAGATATATATCTTATCTATATATATCATACCTGCCCTTACCTTCCCCTATAAATTTGCTAAAAATATACACACAAAAAAAACAAACCACTGCCTGAGACCCTGCGCAGCCCACATGCCACCCCCCTCTACCTGGCTGAATGTATCTAATATATATAATTAAATACATTCAGCCAGGTAGAGAAAGAAAAAAATATATATTTTCTGTTCCCGGGGACATTTAAAAATGTTCTCGGATTTTTTTTTTAAAAAAATGTGTCGCCTTACCTTAGCCTGGTGGTCAGTGGAGGCTCCCTGGATCCTGGTTGTGGGGGGGTCTGCCGTGGCCGCAGATGCAGTGGCTCCCTCCCTGTGCTGCCAGTCTCTGCCACATGCACCCAGGCAGCTAGCCTGCACAGTCGCAGCTCTGTCATCCGGCGGCCGCATGCTCCTCAAGGGGATCCTTGGGAGGCCCCGGCAGGCTGCCCTCTACAGTGCCTGATTAGAGGGGCGTGTCTGCCTGATGTTTTAGTAACAAGAATGTTTTATCCCATAGGCTTCAATGTTAAAAATATTCCCGTTTTAATTCAATATCTAATAAACCGCTGCTTATCATATTCTGCAGTAAAGAATCTCTTTATTTCTAGATTTTTTTAGCATTTTTTATACTTTATTAATTATTTTTTTTTTTCAAACTTTTGGCGAACATCCCAAAAAGTTTGCAGTTCGCGAACTGTCGAACAGCCGATGTTCGATGCGAACTCCGAACAGATCCGAACCGAACACTCATCCCAAGTTTTCAGAGCATTGTATGAGCTGCAAACCTGTTACTTCCTTAGCACATACCTTTCTATGTACCTATATTGTCCTGCATTTCAGGAATGTTTGATTCAAAATAAACTTTACCAGTCAAAAAAAAAAACAGTCCGCACACCGATTTCTGCGCGCAACGTTACTGCGCGAGCGTTTTGCGCGTCCGTTTTACTTCCGTTATTTTTTGCTGGATGAAAAAATGCACGAGGATTGTATTACCACCGTTAATTTTTGCGCGTTAATGCTTAACGCTGTGCACAAAATTTGATGCGCTGCGCGCGCGTTTTTACACAGGGAATGTAATAGGACCCTAAGTGTCTCAAAGTCTGGGGTGATGGTAGCAGACAAAGCAACTCTAATTTAAATCACTACTGAATGAATAAAATATTATAAAAAAGTAACAAACTCACCTGCTCCGTACTCCCCCGCAATCAGGGCCGTATTTACCATTAGGCAGAGTAGGCATGTGCCTACAGGCCCCTGCCACAAGGGGGTGCCTTGCTCTGTGAGTAAAAAACAAAAAATATATATAGATTTTTTTACAATTTGCAATAATTTAGACCGCTGTATATCTGGAGCCCTAAGGGCTAGAGGGACATATGAGGTATCATTGGAAAGGTCAGCTTATAGCCTTTCCAGTGATGCCAAATGTAATAAATGTAACCAGGTTAGATGTAAAAATAAAATATATATTAAAATAATATTTTTCTAAAGTAAACAGTGATGCTGCACTAATTCACCTCATTTACCATACTGCCAGCAAGTGTGTATCTGGTGAAGCAACGCATTGTTTAATTTAAAACCTAGACCGTGGCGCTGCAGTGAGGAGGGACAGGGGGACTTTGGAATCTGCATCCCTGAATTGTACAGCAGACAAGGTTAAGTAAGGTGTCATTGGAAAGGTCAGAGTCTAGTCTTTACTATGATACCAAACATGACCATGTAATGTGTAAAAATAAAAAAATGAAAAAAGTAAATGCAAAATATTTTTTTTTTGTTTTACAGCATAGGCAATATATGCTTTTACATACTGTATAAAACAAACAATGCCACTGCATTCACTGCCCTCCTCCTTTAACCATTCTACCCCACTGACTCCCTCATCCCGGCCCCCTCTTCTCCTATGTCTTCCTTTTCTACAGTCTCAGGAGGATGTCTCAGAACATCTCATGTCCTCATACCCGACCACTTGTCCACTTGATCCCATCCCTTATTCGGCCTGTCCTACCAGTTACTGTCCCTGCTTTGACTCATATTTTTTACCTCTCCCTCTCCTCTGGAGTCTTCCACTCTGTATTCAAACGTGCTTTGATCACCCCATTCTAAAAAAGCCACCTCTTGATCCTACCTCCCTCTTGAACTACTGTCCCATCTCTCTGCTCCCCTTTGCCTACAAAATCTTAGAACGTCTGGTCTATAACCAGCTCATCAGCTTTCTTGCTGCTAACTCTCTACTCGATCCGCACCAGTCCGGCTTTCCCTCCCAACAATCTACTGAGACCAAGGTGACTAATGATTTATTTTTCGCTGAAATCAAAGGTTACTTCTCCCTCCTTATCCTTCTTGACTTTCCACTGCATTCAACACTGGTGATCACCCTCTCCTGCTCCTTACGCTGCGTCAACTTGGCCTCAGTGACATCACTCTCTCCTGGTCCTCTTCCTGTCTCTCTTTTAGCTCCTTCAGTATCTCCTTCCCTGGTGTCTCTTCACCACCAGTTCCTCTTTCAGTTGGGGTACCTCAAGGCTCTGTTCTGGGTCCCCTACTCTTCTCGATCTATACTGCCTCTTTGGACAACCTCATCTCTTCCTATGGATTCCAATATCATCTCTATGCTGACGACACATAAATCTACCTTTCCTCTCTCAATCTCTCTCCTTCGCTGTTGGAGCGTGTTACTGCCGGCCTATCGACTGTCTCCGACTGGATGACTTCCTGTTTCCTAAATCTCAACCCCTCTGAAACTGAACTTCTCATCTTCCCTCCCTCTAAAACCTCCATTCATGCACCAATTTCTCTTCAGGTGAATGAGCCGCCATTACTTCTACCTCTCAAGATCCATTGCCTCAGGGTCCTCTTGGACTCCAATCTGTCCTTTACTCCTCACATTCAGTCTGTAACCAAATCTTGCTACTTCCACCTAAAAAACATTGCACGCATCCGTCCCTTTCTTAATCCAGACTCTACTAAAATGCTCATCTATGCTCTTATTATCACCTGCCTTGACTACTGTAACCTCCTTCTCTCTGGCCTTAAGAGATCCCAGATTCTGCCTCTGCAGTCTGTAAAGAACGTCTGTGCCAGACTCATACACCTCACCTCTTGCACCTCTCACACCTCACCTCTCTGTCAGTCTCTACACTGGCTCCTGTTTCCTTTAGAATCCAATTCATTATATTGGTCACATACAAAGCTCTCCATACTGCGCCGCTGCCTACATCTCCTCCCTTATTAAGCGGTACATCCCCACCACTTTGCTCGGCCAATGATCCGATGCTATCAGTTCCTCGTACCAGCACCGCCCAACTTTTGCCTTCAGGACTTCTCCCGAGCTGCACCCTTTCTATGGAACTCTCTCCCCTGCAACATCAGACTCTCCCCGTCTCTCCAGTCCTTCAAGAAGTCTCTGAAAACTCATTACTTTAGAGAAGCCTATCAGCTCACTCCATGATCCCCACTGTCATTTCCTGCTCCATCTTCCCATTCAGTCCTCATGCAGCCCGCTACTTCAAATACCCTATTCGCCCTCACCTAATGTGTCACCCCTCTCCTCTTAGATTGTAAGCTCTCGAGCAGGTTCCTCCCTCCTTCTGTTCCATGTGTGTAAAATATAAGTATATTTGTTATTCTGTTTCTCCCATTGTACAGCGCTAAGGAACTTGTTGACGCTTTATAAATACTTGTAACTGTAACTAATTCAACTAAGGCAACAGATTCTGCCTCGTCTTTTGATTTGAGCGCAGAGATAAACAGTTTCAGTTTTTTAGAATGTATTTTTTTAGGTTTTTGCCTCAAAAAAATTTAAATAGTAAATTTGGCATGTTTCTTTTTTTTGTTTGGGGGGGGGTAGGGGCGCTCCGCATTTCTTTGCCTACAGGCTCCTGAGGTGCAAATCCGGCCCTGCCCGCCATCTGCCTCGGCCACTGTGCACATTATTTTTTCACAGCCGGCTTCCCTCCCTGCGCAAACGCAATTTACGTAGCTGACCAGTACGCTAATTGCATAAACTCAAGCTGGCCAAGAGATTGAAGTCTGCAGCGTACGTCTGGCTCTGCCTACTTCCTGACCCTATTCTCTGCAGTGCCTCAGAGAGGGACTGAAGAGCAATGGAATAGCTTGGACCAATGGGAAAGCACAATTGGTCCAAGCCACTCAAAAAACGCCTCCATGGGAGTCTGTTGTGTATTGATTATGCTTACACTTCCTGTTTCCTGTTCTGACCTCTGAGCTGGAGGCAGGTCTATGATCCAATATGATTCCTCACACAAGCAGCTTGCAGTGTCTTCATTTCTATACATGAAACATGGTGTCAGAAGTAACTAAAATCAGGACTGAGCCTCTTGTCTGGAGCACAGCAGATTTGGGAAACTACACAGGTTTGTGAGCTGTGGACTAAAACTGTTCCTTGCGGATTATTTTTTTTTTGCTCCAAAGAGAACATGACTTAACTCTAAACATAGCCATTGAAACGTGCCGTACAGCAGAGCTCACTGACAGACGTCTGAAAGTCATGGAACAGGACAGACAGCAGAATGACAGCATTAACATTGCAATGCAGCATCATATGATAAGCAAACCGCAGCAACGCTGCCTGATTAGCGCAAACACTGCCAACCTTACAGCATGAAAATACTATGGGACTGTGCATCAAAGAGTTAAAGAGCAGTGTCCAGCTTATTGGAAGTCTTGAAGGTCTTGTGGAAGAACAAACCATTTTGCTAATGTTTGTCTGTCAAGTAGACGACAGCCATCGATAGGAAAATGACACACCGTGGAGAACGCGTCGGCATATGAGGAAGAGACAGACACCACTGAAGTTCTATACAGCAGTGAATTGATCGGCGAGGGGCAATCCAGAGGAAAGAAATGCTTTGTCACGTTACGTTTAATAGACCCCAATCCTGTCAGCTCGATTCAGCAGCAACGTGTGATGTAATGTGTTTAAAAGACAAAATGATGCTAGTACCGGACGCACATCTATTGCCAAGTGACACCAAACTAAAGCTATACTCTGAGTTTATGGAATCTCTAGGACTCAAGTTTGAGATTGTGGAGGCCCGTCAAAAGCCACTGTTATCAGGCTCAAGCTGTGAGTGTCTAGGGCTGATACATTTCTCCGTCCCTGCAGAGCTCAACGTGATGGACAGTCAATCCAAAGGGCCCTTGACAAAACAACGGCTGTTACAAGAATTTAGTGATGTATTTACTGGGCCAGTAGAATCCGTACCAGGGGAAGTTCATTTCGACCTTGATTTGAGTGTCCCTCCAGTCCAATGTGCACCACGCAATGTGCCAGTGGCTTTAAAACAGACAGTCAAGGAGCAGCTTGACCAATATGAGGCCAATGGACACTTAGCTCCAGTGACTGATCCAACTGACTGGATAAGTAACATGGTTATTGTAAAGAAGCCTGATAAGCTAAGAATAGGCATAGATCCCAAATTCTTGAATGTGGCACTGAGGCGATCTCACTACATCATGCCACCACTCGAGGATGTTTTGTACAAGCTGCTTAAGGCGCGTCTGTTCACGCTTGTTGATGCCCGGGATGCATTTTTACAGGATACTGCAAGTAGTAACATCACAACCTTCTGGACTCCTTGGGGCAGGAAAAAGATGGCTCAAATTGCGTTTTGGAGTATCAGTTGCACCAGAGATGTATCAATGTAAACAACATGAACTATTGACTGGACTTAGTGGTGTTGAACCAATAGCTGTTGACATCCTTGTGGTTGGCTGTGGGGACATAGATGAGGAAGCAGAGCAAGATCATGATGGCAAACTGCTGGAACTGATGGATCATTGTAGGCAGGTAAAATTAAGACTTGGCATAAAAAAGCTGCAATTCAAGGTCAAAGAGGTCCGCTTCCATGGACACATCCTATCCTGGGAGGGTTTGAAGGCTGACCCAGACAAACTCAGAGCTATACTGGATATGCCACAGCCGGAAAATGTGAAATCCCTGCAGCGCTTCATTGGGTTTGTTACCTACCTGGCAAAATTCCTACCTCACCTCTCACAGGTCTGCGAGCCATTGAGAAGGATTCTGGACAAGGATGCTGTTTGGCATTGGCTTCCTAAGCATGATAATACAGTGCAGGACATCAAACGTTTGGTCACAGATACACCTGTCCTGAAGTACTATGACGTTACTACTCCTGTAACTATTCAAAGTGATGCAAGCGATACTGGACTCGGGTGTTGTCTATTGTGAGCTCGCCAGCCTATTGCTTTTGCTTCAAGAGCACTGACTCTTACTGAACAAAACTACGCTCAAATAGTAAAGGAATGTCTGAGTATAGTGTTTGCCTGCCAGCGCTTTCACCACTACCTCTATGGCCGTGATGAGATCACAGCAGAAACTGACCATAAGCCTTTGATTTCTATTTTCAAGAAACCTCTTTTGCGCCCAAATGCCTACAGAGCATGTTGCTCACACTACAAAACTATTGCCTAAATGTTGTCTACAAGCCTGGCCCGGAAATGTAGATTAGTGACACTCTTAGCAGAGCTACAGCAGCTGGAGGTGCAGCCGACTATGCACAACACACAGTTTGCAATGTTCAACAGGACCTGGATGTCCTGACACAGATTAATCATTCAGACTATTTGAACGTCACGGACCAACCATTGCTTCAGATAAAACAGCACACTGAAACCGATGAGAGTTTGCAAGCTCTTAAATATGTTGTTCTGGATGGTTGGCCTGATTCCAAGGAGGAGGTGCCATTAACTGCAAGAGAATATTGGACCTTCAGAGATGAAATCGGCATTCAGGATGGCATACTATACAAGGGGCCGAGTGTAATCATTCCTAAATCTTTAAGATCAGAGATGCCGACACGTATTCATGCCAGTCACATTGGTGGAGAAGCATGCTATAGGCAAGCACAAGATACCCTGTGGCCCCTATTACATGCTTCGCGCAAATGCGCTCGCGCAATTTTTTTTGCGCACGCAAAAAACGTTAGCGCGCGCAAATTAACGCAGTAGTACTCTCCGAGTGCAGTTTTTCTGCCTTCAACTTTTTACGTGCGCAAATCCGACGCGCAAATTCATGCGCAAATGAATGTAGCGTGCAGGAATCGGTGGGCAGACTGTTTTTTCCACGGGATTCAGCCAATCAGAATTAAGAACCACCATTTTCCAAAGTAAGGTTGTTGCGCCTGTCAAAGTCAATGTCCTGCAGCAAAAAAATTTTTTGACAAATTTTTAATTTTTGATGTCTGGGTATGTGTAGAATGTGTAACTGTACTGTGCTGTATTTTTTTTATTGCTGAGTTATTTCGTTTCGACCACAACGATCATATTTGCAGTTAACACCAAGTTTTCAAAGACGTTACGAAAATTCGCGCAAACATCGCGTGTACAACTTTGCGCGAAGATTGTAATACCATCCGCACTAACGCATTTGCACTCACAATGTTAAGTATAGGATGCGCGCAGGAACTTGCACTCGCGCTGGATTCGCGCAGGGTCATTCGCGTTGGACGTTAACGTGCATTGTTTGTGCGAACGTTCCGTGCAAATGGTTTTGTCCTCGCGCAAAAGAGCATTTGCGTGCACGCAAATGCGCTGTGCGAAGCGTGTAATAGGGGCCTATACTGGCCCAACATGCAGAATGAGATTAAAGACTTTGTTAGCCATTGCTTGGCATGCAATGAATATGCACAGGCACAACAGAAAAAACCCATGATGTCGCATGTGCTGCCCACCCGGTCTTGGCAAATTGTAAGCATGGATTTATTGAATTATGCTGGGCAAGATTTTCTACTAATTTTTGATCACGATTCTGACTTTTGGGAGATTGAGCTTCTTCCTGACCCGTCTGCTGATACTATAATCAGGCGTTGTAAAGTACAGTTTCCACGTTATGGCCAGCCGGATAGGGTAATCTCACATAACGGACCTCGATTCGCATGTGAGCAATTCAGACGGTTCTCTGCAGATTGGGGATTTGAGCACCTTACCTCATCACCTCGGCACCCGCAAGCGAATGGCAAAGCGGAATCGGCCATCAAGATCATGAAGAATATTTGTAAGAAGGCCAAGTATGATGGTACTGACCCGTGGAAAGCCATCCCATCCGAAGACATGGACAATAGTCCTGCGCAGCGCTTAATGTCAAGGAGACTGAATACTTCATTGCCTGTGGCCAACAAATTTGGACCTTGTGTGGTTGCAGGTGTCCTAGAGATACTGCGGAGGAGGAAACAGATCGCCAAACTGTCTTATGATGTGTCTGCTAAGAACTTACCTGAACTAAGCATTGGAGAGCCAATCCGTATGAAGCTGCTTCCTGGTGACAGGACTGGTCGCTGGAGACTGGGTTCCTGTGTTCAGTGTGTTGCCCCTCGCTCATATCTTGTGGATGTAGACGGCAGTCTCTATCAGGTGGACTTGCGAGGAGCAGAGCGACTCACCGTACAAGCCTATGTGCCTCCTGCACGTGCTCCTCCTGAGGTGCTCAATGCCCCTAGTCCTCCTGGACCACATCCGCAAAGCGGAGAGAATACTGCTGACCTTTCAGAAAGATACATTGAGAATGACATAATACAGCCATGTACCAACAAGTTTGTCTGTGCTGAACACCCCAGCCAGGAGGGAGGACATCTCTGTATCAATGCATACCAGAGTTGCACGACCTTCCCCAGATAAAATCTCTGTGGCCTTGCGTAGCGGTCGAGTGTCAAGACCACCAGATAGACTCAATCTGTAGTGTACCTACCAGTCACACAGCATGCGATGTTTGAGACTGTTCTGGATCTGTTTTAGGTTCATTGTTTACAAAGTTTGTATTGAATGTTAAAAAAGGGAGATGTTATGTATGGATTATGCTTATACTTCCTGTTTCCTGTTCTGACCTCTGACCTGGAGGCAGTTCTATGATCCAACATGATTCCTCACACAAGCATCTTGCAGTGTCTTCATTTCTATACATGAAACAGAGTCTGGCCTCCCATGCATTGATTGACACAAGACAGTCATGTGACTGTCCTCATCTCACATAGTGGGTGCAGGACTGTGCTCAGGGTGTGACTGTTCACTGTGTTGGCACCTCCTCCCTGCAGGTGGAGGGGGCAGTGTGCGGCTGCCTGGAGTGGATGACGCAGATCCTGGGGAGCACTGAGAGCAGCCAGATCCTGGGGAGCACTGAGAGCAGCCAGATCCTGGGGAGCACTGAGAGCAGACAGATCCTGGGGAGCCCTGAGAGCAGCCAGATTCTGGGGAGCACTGAGCAGCCAGATTCTGGGGAGCACTGAGCAGCCAGATTCTGGGGAGCACTGAAAGCAGAGGAGCACTGAGCAGCCAGATTCTGAGGAGCACTGAGCAGCCAGATTCTGAGGAGCACTGAGCAGCCAGATTCTGAGGAGCACTGAGCAGCCAGATTCTGGGGAGCACTGAGCAGCCAGATTCTGGGGAGCACTGAGCAGCCAGATTCTGGGGAGCACTGAGCAGCCAGATCCTGGGAACACTGAACCTACGTAACCTGTGTATATCTGGCTCTGATACTAGCCAGTGCCTCACCAGCCACTGACCTCACCGCACATCCCTAGTATGCAAGAAGGCCGGGATCCGTAAGCAGTGTGTGATACTGTTGATAATTGTACATTCTAGTTTTCTGCAGGGATTATCACATCAGAAGGAAGGCAGGAAAGGAAGAGGAGTGAGAGATTTATAGAGTAAAAGGGAGAGAGTGATAGAGGGAGAAAGGAGAGAGATGAGAAATGGAGAGTTAGACCACCCAACTCACTGACGAAACCATCAATCACTCTCACCTTACAGTCCTCTCCTCCTGTTTCCAACCCCAACCCTCCTATATTGTGAGTTCCTACGGGAATAGGGCCCTCATCTCCTCCTGTACTGTTTGTCAAATGTTGTTCAATGTATTGTAACCCTGTCTATACTGTGCTTATTGTACAGCGCTGCGGAATATGCTGGCGCTTTATAAATAAAGAATAATAATAATAATAATAGACATACAGGGTTACAACATGACTTAAACCCAAACAAAGCAAAAAAAACAACATCGCTAGTATCCTACTACAAATATAACATAAAAGTATACAAAATGCATACATCAATGAAAATTAGTAGTATGAATATCCACTCCGCTGAGGAGGACTCGCTCAGCACGTCCTGCCGCAGGAAGGGTTGGCTGCGGAAGACGCGCTGAACGCGTCCTCTCAAAGCAGAGATCTTGGATGTCAGCCCGTCACTCCGGGACTGCCGCGGGCACAATAGTTGTCATCGCACCGGCGCGATGACATCTATTTCAGGCGCCCCCCGCGCGTGCGGAGGAGGCGCCTGAAAGGGAGGGGGGAGGTCTTTCGGACCTCTCTCCTTCCCGATCGCCAGGGGCCTGAGCTTAATGCCAGGCACTGTTTGGAAGGGCACAGCCTGCCCTTCCAAACGGTACCTGGCATTAACCCCATGGGGGCCGGATCACGAATCGGCGCCGAAAAGCGCCGGTTCGTGATCCTTTCCCGGAGCTGGCCGACATCTTGGATGTCGGGCCAAGCCTCCGGGAACTCCCCCTGAGGACTGGCGTCATCGTGCATAGCACGATGCCACCAGTCCTGGTGTTGACCCCCAGCTGCCACCAATGGTGGAGATAGGGGGCTCCAATGAACCCCCTATCTCCCGATCCGTGGCAGCTAGGGGTTAATGTTTGATATTGTTGGATCGGCCAGAGCATGGCCTTTCCAATGATATCAAACATGACCATGAAAAAAGTTTTTTTAAAAAAATAAAAATTAAAAATTAAATAAATAAATAAATAAAATAATAAAATAATAAATAAACAGGTTTTTTATTTTTTATTTGTTTTTTTAATGCAGCAATATTGTTCCCATTTAATTTATAATGTGAACAATGATGCTGCACTAACGATTTTTGTATGGGGTGCGTTTGTTAAAAATAGCAAAATTTTCCCCCAAAAAAAATGTAACAAGACCCCATTTCTAATTTTTTTAACAAGCGCACCCCATATAAAATATAACCGCAAACGATCGCATGTTAAAATGTGAAAAAAAACACTTTACACGTTGTAAAGTTTTGAAAATTCTAATTTTATTGCATATTTTGTTATAATATACAGACAGGACATAACGTATACATATAATAATGACATATTATGAATCTGCCGAGTCTGCCGGAAAGAACGATATATAATATGTCTGGGTCATATAATAAAATAAGGCTTCAAAACACGTTTAAACATGATGAGCAAAACCGGTAAAAATGACCTCAGCACACAGGCGGGAAATGCCTCAGCAGCGAAAGGTATATAGAGAGCCCCAGGGGGAGACGCATATGCCAAGATCAGGTACCCCAATGCTTTGGCAAATTGCCTTTGTCAGTGGTTACAAACGTTGACTCTGCTCTTTCCTTCATCCCCATATCCAGTCGCTTTCCTCCTGCTGCTGCTTCCAACTACCAACGTTTGCCGAAATGTTGGGGTACCTGGTCTCCCTGGGGCTCTCTGTATTCATACTACTTATTTTCCTTGATGTATGTATTTTGTATACTTTTATGTTGCATTTGTAGTAGGATACTAGCGATGTTGTTTTTTTGCTTTGTTTGGGTTTAAGTCACGTTGCATAGATATTCAGTGGTTAATAAAGCTCAGAGTTTGCGCTCTATACACACACTCTGTTATTTTCTCATCTAATTACTGGAAATTCTTGGTGACTAATGACCTTATGAGAAATTGCTTTGGCTTATTTGTCGCATATGGTTATCTGTTTGTATTCGTTGTGAGTGCTAATAAAGATATATATATATTTTTTATCTGGTGTTGTGCATCTGGTTACATTGTTTTCTTGTAATAAGCTGTGATGATGCCACACATTTGTGATGATGTCACAAAAATGAATCAGTCATGTAGCTCTTTGCTCATATGTTTACTTTGTCAGACAGACTGGTCGTCCTCAGGAGTTTGGTTCAGGTTGTGTTTATTGATGTTTGTACACACGGTGTCTTTTGATGCGGCTACATGAAGCCTTCAACGTCTGCTCACAGACTGAATAAAACGTTTTCTGCCTTTAAATCTGTTACAAAAAAGATGCCTGCAGCTTCTGTAACGTATGATTCCAGCGGCTGCACCAGACACTGGAGGAGGACTCAGACTCTGTTCTTGCTTTTTGTTTGTCTCGGATTCGCCACTTTGTGTCCCTGATGGATACAGGATGTTTATATTACAGGATGTTTGTTACATTCACCGAATTAATTACTGCAAGAAATCCCAATAACGAAGAGCAGCTCATTGTGATGGGTGTTACTTCTGATGTCTCATTCCACAGGACTGGAGCTGCCCTTGAGAAGTCTTGGAGGCGAGACTTGGCCGTGCGGGTGTAGACAGATAACAGGAGGAGATCACCTGCTGACCGGAGTTGTCTATACGGGATATGCTTGTGGAGTAACGAAGACCTGTAGGGAGGGGTTGAGTTATTGAGCGATTTGAACGTGAGTGTCAGTATTTTAAACTGTGTCATGAAACGTACAGGAAGCCAATGGAGGGACCGGCAGAGTGGGGAGGTACAGGAAGCCAATGGAGGGACCGGCAGAGTGGGGAGGTACAGGAAGCCAATGGAGGGACCAGCAGAGTGGGGAGGTACAGGAAGCCAATGGAGGGACCAGCAGAGTGGAGAGATACAGGAAACCAATGGAGGGACCAGCAGAGTGGGGAGGTACAGGAAGCCAATGGAGGGACCAGCAGAGTGGGGAGGTACAGGAAGCCAATAGAGGGACCGGCAGAGGGGGGGAGGTACGCGAGGTGCATCTGGTGAGAAAAATAAGTCTGACGCCTGCATTCATTAGATTGCAAAGGGGCAATACGGGTATTGGGGCCAATAAGGAGTGAGTTGCAGTAATCAAGCATAGAAACGATGCTAGATACCAACTAAGAAAGCTGAGTATACTGCGAAAAACATTTTAGTATAATATTTATTTATTATAAAGTGTATTTTATTATTATACGTTTCTGTGACTACCTGGTTCCTGAGGAGGAAGATGGCTGAGAGTGATGGGATAACTGGTACTCCCTTGAAGCTACCGGCTGTCTGGGATTTGGTGTCTATTATTTATTTATTTTATTTATAAAAGATTTCCCCAGGAAGGATACATTGGATTTCTGTTGGTTTCAGTATGTCCTGGGTTCAAGAACATTGTATTTCTGTAACAACTGTAACAATTCAAAGTTACAGTTACAAGTAATTACACAGCGCCACCAGATTCCGTAGCGCTTTACAATGGGGAAGCACAAACAGCAGACTTAAATTATACAAGAGGAAATACAACCCTGGTCGTAGGATAACTGTCCAGTTAATACATCACTTTAAACCAAGAGCTCAGGCAGACATCCCATGAGCTTACACTCTAAAGGGACTGCGGTAACTGAAACAAATGGGAGCAGAGGGAAGGTGAAGCTGGTCGCCAGTAGAAATATTGTAGGGATTGCATGAAAAGGACCAGATGTTTGGGCTTAGCAAGAGTAATTAGTGAAAGAAGTGGAGACAGCTGGAAAGGGGAGCTGAAATTAGGGACCGGCCCTGGGTGGGTGAGTGGATGGGGAGGGTAGTTTGTGGCAGCAGAGGGAAGAGATGGAGGTGATTCTGTGAGTATTTATTTATTTATTTATAAAGTATTTTACCAGGAAGGTATGCTGTGGAAATAGAATGAGGTTTGTGACAATGCACAGATAGCCCTTATTAAACATGCAATCCACAGACACGGATTAACCTACGTATGTGGGGAGATGGGACTCCATGCTGGGCATTTCCATTCCAGAACTTCACTGGGCTAAAACCTTTGAACTGACACATCATGGCACTGCCATTTCCAAATTGAAAGAAACGTCCTTTAAGATCGTAGCTCTGTGGTATACTACCCCATTATGGATTGCACGTTTTTGCCCAACTCACTCAACCAACTGCTGGAGATGTCAACAACACCAGGGATCCTTTCTCCATATCTGGTGGAGTTGCCCCCTTCACATTCCTTTTTGGGAGGCGGTCCGGACACTGATTAAACACACCACGGATCTGGAGCTGGATTTTAGGCCCGAGATTTTTCTTCTTGGCCAACTGACTCTCTCTTTGAAATCTCTGAAGAAATCGGTGCTTCTCCAGATTCTAATGACTATTCGTATGCTCGTGCCGCTTCATTGGAATTTGTCGGTCATACCATCCACATGGGATTTAGTCGCAAAAGTTGAAACCATCAGATCCATTGAGACAGAGATGTTGTCTTCGGATCAGCGGTTTGGGACCGAGACTAACATATGGTACCATTGGAGTGCTTTCATCTCTTCCTCGCCGTTTAAGACCTGGTTAGGGACTGCTTACTCTACATAAAGATATCTGAGACTGGATCGGCTCCCCTCTGTGCCCGGAGCTCCTTTACACCCCAATCTGGACAGGCTACCTTTTGATTCTATTTT
Organism: Leptobrachium leishanense; assembly: GCA_009667805.1. NCBI lineage: Eukaryota > Metazoa > Chordata > Amphibia > Anura > Megophryidae > Leptobrachium > Leptobrachium leishanense. The sequence goes on along the minus strand of CM019071.1, from coordinate 43,009,566 downwards.
CTTAGTTGTGATACTGCTGGACTGTTCCGAGCTCTCCTATGGAGGCCTCCCACCAACTACTTCCTTACCTTGTCTCCCCTCCTATCCCTGTTACTCACATTTTGATTTCAACCCCTCCCCCCTTTTTTTTTCTTTCTCTTTTCTTCTTTCACTTTTCTCTCCCTATTTTATTTTTTTTCTCCTGTTCGTCCTATTCTCCTGAACCTGATAACAATTGAGGATCTGACTGCAGGTGATTTGACAATGTCTTCCTTTGCATATCCTTTAATTTCGAACAAACTACATTTTACTTACTGTATTCTGAAACAAGTGTCTACTCTGTGTACCATGACTATTGTTTTATATGTACTTTTCACAAACTATTCTGTTACTCAGATTTTTGTCTATTTGTTATCTATATTAGACATGTGCACAGCACAAAATTTCCTTTTTGAATTAATGGATTAGTCCTAAAATGCAATTTATTTAGTTGCTAAAGAAATTAGTTTTCAGTTCTTTAGTATGAAAACTAATTTCATTCATCCGAAAACCAGTGGATACAATTACTATTGTAGTGGTCCCTCTCTGTAAAGAACATCCTCCTCAATTTATACCTTTCTTTGTATAACGTATACAACATCCTCCTGCATTAATACCCCTCTCTGTATAATATATAGAACATCATCCTGCATTGATTAATGCCCCTCTCTGTATAGAACATCCTACTGCATTGGCATGTGGAGGGTGCAGAACTTCAGAATGCAATGCTTATCCAGCACAGGAGAGGGAACTTTTACTTAAACTCTGTATCTCTGTGGGGGAGACACAGGAATATAAAAGCAGGGGAGAGGGAAAATATTAACGTAAATCAGTCTGAAAGCTCAGAGAAGAGATGACTGGTGCAATTTTTTTTTATAATAAAATAAAGCACTTTAAATCCAGGGAAAACATTCAAATAAATCACACTGAAGGCTCATAATGACAGAGTAACTGTGAGAGCTGGATACTAAATGTATCAGACGTAAAAAAAAAACATTATAACAAGCAGCACTGGGAGAGGAGAGGGACTTTATATAAAACGTGTATTATAGATGAGGAAAGGGGGATAGTGCTCCTGGATAATATAAAATGTACCAGACCTAAGCCCCTATTATGCAGAGCGGGAGGGGAGATAACACACGTTTTATAAAGTCCCTCTCTTCTCCCAGCGCTGCTTGTTATAAAGGGGTTTTTACTATCCAGCCCTCCTCTGTCATTGGCTTTCAGTGTGATTTATTTGAATGTTTTCCTTCTCCAGCTGCTTTTATCATCTTGTCTGCCTCATAGACATGCAAGGGTTAAGTAAAGGTTTCCTCTCCTGTGCTGGCTGTCTGTGCTGTGAGTGAGTATTCTGGAGCTCTATCACTGTCAGATTTTCGGGTAGGGGTAGGGAAGTATTACACATACAACCTTTTCTGTAGCTTTGCGATGTTGCGCTCATCATTGCTGGTCTCCTTCACTCATCAATGTAATATCACAAAAAGGACTGAAACTAAAATGTAGTGCATTTTATTTTAGTTTCTTTCGTTTTTTGTACTGAGCAGTTTCGTTTCTCTTGAGTCATACTAAAACTAAATTATCCCAAAATTCTGACTAAATCGTTTTAGTACTAAAACGAATGCACATGTCTAATCTATATTGAAGTTTTCACGATAAACTTTTTGAAAAAAAAAAATGTGGGGTAGGGAGGGAGGGAGGAGGGAAAAAAAATTAGGAAAGGTACCTGGCCATGTGAATAAGCATTCGCTACTTCTTTCATTTTGAAGTGTTAAGGTACCCCTGCATTATATGGGCCAAATTACAATCCTAGATTTAAAACATGGGCACAAGGGAGGAAAAACTGTGCCCGCAGTTTTCCCCCTTGCGCCCGCATTTTAACGCTGGATTACAATGCAGGCGCAAAAAATGCTGCCTGCATTGTTACTGCATGGTAAAACCGGGATGTTCACGGCAGCGCTGAGCGCAGCCGCGAGCATCCACTCGATGGAGTCCATAGGACTCCATTGAGTTCCCCCCTACCGGTCACATGACCAGCCAGATCTCGCCTTTGTTAGGCTGTGTTAGCAGATTCTGCAGAAGCGGAATCCGTTAACACCAAGTCCTGGCTCTGGTTAACTTTTCGTTGACCAGAGCCAGGTGTTAATCCGCGCTGGGACATAACGCTTCCCATGTTAAGTATAGGGAGCGCAAAGTGCAGTGACCTCGCGCTGAGAAGCGCAAGGTGCCAAACGCAAATGGGTTTTTTAACCCGTTTGCGTTTGGATCATTATAGCCTGCTAATACCGCAATTAACGGTAGTGCTCACTCAGGTGAACACTACCGTTAGCGTTAGCTATGTAATAGGGGCCTTAATCTTTTACCAGCAATCTGGCATTATATGGGTTATACTACAAAGCTGGTGCTAACTTAACCAGAGCTGTAGAAAACTTACCAGAGCCATTGAGTTTTAATGTGGATAAGTGCAAGATAATGCACCTGGGACGTAAAAACCCAAGGGCAGAATATAGAATATTTGATACAGTCCTAACCTCAACATCTGAGGGTTGGGATTTAGGGGTTATTATTGCAGAGGATCTAAGGGTAATAGAGCAGCAGGAAATGCTGGCAGAATGCTTGGTTGTGTAGGGAGAGGTATTAGCAGTAGGAAAAGGGAAGTGCTCATTAGGGATGAGCCGAACACCCCCGAGTTCGGTTCGTATTCGAATCCGAACTTTCCAAATGTTCGGATCTGAACTCGAACCCGAACTCGAACTCAATACAAGTCAATGGGGCTGAAAATTCGGTTTTTAGAGTGCCCTCCAAGAGGGCATATATGCTACATATTTGCCATAAAAGGCGTATGGGGGTCCGGGTAGTGCCCTGGGGGATAGGAAACAAGGACAAAAAGTTTAAAAAAACTGTTTTTAAAGGGACAGTGACTTTACCATGAAATAAGGGTTAAAAATAAAAACGAAAAAAATTCCTTCAAATATCGTGCATAGGAGGTCCCCATAACCTGCCCGTGAAGTGGCGGATTTCTAGGATGTATAGAAACACTTAAAAACAAAAAAATTACGTTTCAAATGACGGTAAAGGATTTTCCTTTAATCTATCCATAAACAACTGCTTGGGGCGGCAGCCTGTATGAAAAGAGGAGACATTTTCGGACACGTAGAAAACGTTTAGTGATTTTTTGGCTAAATTATTGTGAAACTTATGCAGGCTTTGGATGAAAGTAACAATAGGTGCTTTAAAATTGGTCCTTTAGCGTCGGCAACAGTGCCGTCTCACCATAACCCCTCTGAGGATATGAATCTGATACAGGCGTCAGTGGCAGTGCACCCAAATATTGTGCTTTTGGTGCCAGGCCTGCAAGTACTATCATACAGTATCCCCTCTGCAGTATTGTGGAAGAGTGCAGGAGTGGACCTTGCGGTCCTATATTAAAAAGATATGAATCTGATCAAGGCGTCAGTGCACCCAGATATTGTACCTTTGGTGCCAGACTGCCAAGCCAGCAAGTACATTCATACAGTAACCCCTCTGTAGTAATGTGGAAGAATGCAGGGGTGGACCATGTGGTCCTATATTAAAAAGATATGAATCTGGTAATGGTCGTTAGTGCACCCAGATATTGTGCTTTTGGTGCCAGACTGCCAGGCCAGCATGTACTATCATACAGTAACCCCTCTGTAGTATTGTGGAAGAGTGCAGGGTTGGACCCTGCGGTTCAAAAAATTAAAATGATTTAGATGTGGCACAGGCGTCATTGCAGCCAAATATTGCACCTTTCATGCCAGCAAGTGCCTTAACACCGTAACCCTTTTGTGGTATTGTGGAACAGTGCAGGGTTGGACCCTGCGGTTCAAAAAAGTTAAAATGATATAAATCTGGCACAGGCGTCAGTGCAGCCAAATATTGTGCCGTTCATGGCAGCAAGTGCCTTCACACCGTAACCCTTTTGTGGTATTGTGGAAGAGTTCAGTGCTGGAGGTTTTGTGAATGCAGAAGACATCCCCGATCTATTCCATTACTTCAGCATCAGGGGATTGATAGCTGCTGATCCAGGACTGATTCATTTTTATAAATGTCAGCCGGTCTACAGAGTCGGAGGACAGACGCACTCTTTTGTCTGTGACAAAACCTCCAGCGGCACTGAACGTCCTTTCAGAAAGCACGCTAGATGAAGGGCAACCTAGTAGCTGCATAGCATATTGGCTAAGTTCTGGCCAGTGATCCAATCTCAACACCCAGTAAGCCAGTGGATCATCTACTGGAAAGGTATCCAGGTCTGCCCTTGCCCCTAGGTAGTCCTGCACCATATGGTGAAGACGCTGGCAATGGGTGCCTACATTTGACGTCCCTGGTCGTCGTGGACTAAAAAAAATAAAAAATGCATCAGTCAAGCGGCCCTGGCCTTCACCACTATTCCTCTGATCATCCACAGCCTCAGAAGCATGTGTGTCATCACTTGGTAACCTACCAGTGCCTGGAAAGGTGTTACACAAGTGTCGCTTTAGAGCATCCTCAAGTTTTTTCATCCTGCTCTCCCTCTGTGCGGGAAGGATGAGCTCTGCAACTTTACCCTTGTATCGTGGATCAAGAAGGGTTGCCAACCAGTAATGATCCCTCTCCTTGATAGCACGAATCATGGGGACCTTTAGCAGGCTTTGCATTATAAGGGAGCCCATGCAGCATAGGTTGAAGGTGGCATTAGCTTCCAAGTCTTCCTGGTCAATGAGGATGACCCCATCGTGCACTTCCTCCTCCCAGCCACGCACTAGCCCTTGTGTTTCTGGGCACACAAAATCCGCCCTTGAGGAATCCCCAACTTCAATGCCCCCACTACTTAAATATTCCTCCTCCTCCTGTCTGATCTGAGTAGGACCCGCTGGAATGCTGTCTGAGGAAAGACTGGGGCCTTGAGAGCTAGGGAAGGCCTCCTCTTCTTCCCGCTGCTCTGCCTCTAGAGCCACATCTATAATTCCCCGCAGAGTGTGCCCCAGCAGGAACACTAAAAGAAATCGTGTCACTGATGCATGCACTGTCCCTGCTCACCATCCTCGTTGCCTCCTCAAATGGTGACAGTACAGTGCATACATCCTTGATGATCAGCCACTGCGGGGGGAAAAAAAAACAAGTTGTCCTGAACCTGTCCTTGTACCATACTCACACAGGTACTCGTTGATGGCCCTCTGCTGCTTGACTGTACAGAGGGCTGTAAAGCACTACAAGCCTGGCTGGCAGAGGACTCGGAGGATGAGGATGGCCTGGTTAGCCAATCCACCAAATCCTCTGTATGTTGCTGCTGCTTAAGAAGACGGCCAGCACCAGTTATAAAGGACAAGCGTGCCCCTGCAGAGGATGCACCACGTCCACCACGACCAGAGGCACAGCCTCCTGACACAGGGGCTGCTTGCCCTCTTATCTGTGTCTGGGAGCGTCTGCCTGTCCTTTTTGTTCTTTCAGACATGGTGAGTGATATATAGATTAAATATATACAGAACTCTGATTCAACTCTGGTATAAAGATTAAAGATTTACAGAACTCTGGTATAACTCAGTGAGACACCCTGATAGCTGGCTGCCAGTGACAAGACACAGATTACATTTCCCTCCTTTAAATCAGTGTGACCCCCCTGATGGGTGGCAGTGAGAAGCCACCGATTACAATTCGCATAAATCTGCTAGAAGTATGTGGGACCCCCTGATGGGTGGCAGTGAGAAGACACAGATTACAATTCGCATAAATCTGCTAGAAGTATGTGGGACCCCCTGATGGGTGGCAGTGAGAAGCCACAGATTACAAATCTCAGAAACCTCCTATAAATCAGTGTGACCACCTGATGGGTGGCAGAGAGAACCCACAGATTACAAGTCTCAGAAACCTCCTATAAATCAGTGTGACCCCCTGATGGGTGGCAGTGAGAAGTCACAGATTACAAGTCTCAGAAACCTCCTATAAATCAGTGTGACCCCCTGATGGGTGACAGTGAGAACCCACAGATTACAAGTCTCAGAAACCTCCTATAAATCAGTGTGACCCCCTGATGGGTGGCAGTGAGTAGCCACAGATTACAAGTCTCAGAAACCTCCTATAAATCAGTGTGACCCCCGATGGGTGGCAGTGAGTAGCCACAGATTACAAGTCTCAGAAACCTCCTATAAATCAGTGAGACCCCTGATGGGTGGCAGCTAGTGAGAACACATGGATTATAGACGACTAGCACCAGTGAGAAAGGACAAGCGTGCCCCTGCAGAGGATGCACCACGTCTACCATGACCAGAGGCACAGCCTCCCGACACAGGGGCTGCTTGCCCTCTTATCTGTGTCTGGGAGCGTCTGCCTGTCCTTTTTGTTCTTTCAGACATGGTGAGTGATATATAGATTAAATATGTACAGAACTCTGATTCAACTCTGGTGTAAAGATTAAAGATTTACAGAACTCTGGTATAACTCAGTGAGACACCCTGATAGCTGGCAGCCAGTGACAAGACACAGATTACAATTCCCTCCTATAAATCAGTGTGACCTCCCCTGATGTGTGGCAGTGAGAAGCCACAGATTACAATTTGCATAAATCTGCTAGAAGTATGTGGGATCCCCTGATGGGTGGCAGTGAGAAGCCACAGATTACAAACCTCAGAAACCTCCTATAAATCAGTGTGACCCCCTGATGGGTGGCAGTGAGAAGCCACAGATTACAAGTCTCAGAAACCTCATATAAATCAGTGTGACCCCCTGATGGGTGGCAGCCAGTGAGAATACACGGATTATAATATTCCCAAATATTCCCAAATATTTTGTAGAAATTAGTGACCCCCAAAATACTTGCTGGCAGTGACAAGCGTCAGATCACCTCAATTCCCAGATATTTAGTAAAAATTAGTGACCCCCAAAATACTGTGTGGCACTGGCTGTGTGACAAGACACAGACCACCTCAATTCCCAAATGTTTTGTAGAAATTAGTGACCCCCAAAATACTTGCTGGCAGTGACAAGATACTCATCACCTCAACTCCCAGATATTTGGTAGAAATGAGACCACCAGACCCCCCCCCCAATAGCGTGGCAGACCGGCAGTACGAACACACAACAACAATCTCCTATGAAATCTCCTCTCAAATGCGTGCAGAAGCGCTGCGTGGAAACCTTATATAGTGTGCTGCGGGACTTAGCTCTGTGAGCCCATGATTGGGCAAAATTTGCCCAATTAGGACTCTGAGCCGTGATTGGCATACTGTTGAACCTGTCTGCACCAGACCTGTGGTCAGGTGCAAGGCTGTAGCCAATTATGAGCTTCAGGCCAGTGGGAAAGTGCATTGTGGTGCATTGTGGTCGAACATGCGGCGAACACCCGGAAATGTTCGGAGTTCGCGAACAGACCGAACAGGCTAAGTTCGGTCCGAACTCCGAACCGCCCGAACTGAATAACTCATCCCTGGTGCTCATGCCACTGTACAGAGCACTGGTGAGACCTCACTTGGAGTACTGTGTGCAGTACTGGAGACCGTATCTCCAGAAGGATATAGACATCTTAGAGAGAGTTCAGAGAAGGGCTACTAAAATGGTGTACGGCTTGAAGGAGAAAAGTTACCAGGAAAGGCTTAATGATCTTAACATGTACAGCTTGGAAAAAAGACGAGACAGAAGAGATATGATAGAAACATTTAAATACGTTAAGGGAATTAGGGAATCCACAAGGGAGAGGAAGGGAGTATATTTAAAAGGAAACAAAGTAGCAAAACTAGAGGACATAGTCTTAGATTAGAGGGGCAAAGGTTTAAAAGTAACATCAGGAAGCATTATTTTACTGAAAGGGTGGTGGATACATGGAACAGCCTTCCAGTTGAAGTGGTAGAGGCCAAAACAGTGATTGAATTTAAGCAAGCATGGGATAGGCATATGGCTATCTTAAACAAAAGATAAATTCAGGTAAAGTATCCATGTAATTGGGCAGACTAGATGGGCCGAAAGGTTCTTATCTGACGACGTTTTCTATGTTTCTATTAAAATCAATGGGGTTGCTAAGTTTACAACAGCTCTGGTTAAGTTAGGGCTATATTACAAAGCTGGTGCTATGTGTTTTTATTTATTGGAGGTTGTTCATGGAAGAAGACCCCAATGACAAGTGCTGGACCCCACACTTCTAAGGAAGATTGTTTTAGAGTTATTATTTTGGTGAATGTTTGGGGTTTATACGACCAGTCTGTGGACACTCGCTGCTGCATTGGAGAATATACATGTATAGGAGACTCTGTGGGCTCCATCACCTGGTGTGAGCGAAAATGCCATCAATAAAGAAAGAATTTAGCGCGAGTCGCTGACGACTTACTAACAGATCACCTTGTCTGCGGTAGTCTGTGTACAAGGTCGTTTGGCGCACGCTAGGGAAACTTTAAGACCCGGCTGAGACCCAGCACTAACGCGGTTGGTACAGGATTTTACTGTTTTTTTTCCAGTGCGGAGAGCCGGGCCGTACCTATCCCCCACCCTCACAAGCTTGTATAAGTATGAACACATCCAGCGCAGAGCCCTCACCCCCCCTGCATTATTAAAATCCTCCAAGCTGGCCGTATTCTCTATGTTTCTATGCTCACATATATTAATTCAGGCTGATGGGCATTGCATGATAAATGCCTCCCAACAGCACGAAGAATCATTACACTGCATTTAATGGATCAAAAGGAAGAACAGGTGAGCCACGAGAACTTATAAACAAGAACTTATGACCAGCCAATATATAAAAGTATATGGATAGTCACTAAAGGGATTGGGTCCCCGTAAACAAAATTTATTAGGACAAATAGATCAACCACAAAAAATTTAAAAGCAGCACAGATTGAATTAATTAATGTTGATTGGCTGAATCCTAAAAACAATAAAGCTGTTCATGGCTTTGCAGCTAACACAATTAATCTCCTCCCCCACTCGCATTAATATGAAAAGCCCTAACCACACCTTGCTGGACTGGATTCTCTCCTCATGTCCTGATCGAATACAGGAGGCAGGCATTCTCGCTAACAGTTTCAGTGGTCACTGCCTAGTGTACTGTGTGCGCAAAATAAGTGCCACAAAATGTCCACCAAAGGTAATAATCACCAGGTCTTTCAAGAAATGTAATCTTGAATCCTTCCTAAATGATCTCAAACAGCTCCCATGGTACAGACTAAACCTAATCCCAGACCTGGACTGTGCAATTGAATACTTTCAAGCCGAGCTCCTGAAAGTCTGGAACACCCATACCCCACTGCGCAAAGTGCAAGTAAAAGGGGCCCATCTCCGCTGGGTTACAGCTGACCTCACACATATGTACCAGTTTAGAGACTCCCTGTGGTCAAAGTTCAAGAGTACTGGATCCATGAACGATCACTGTGAATACCGAACATGACGGAATGAATGCACAAAAGAAACAAAAATGGCTAAAGCCCAATACTTCAATGAAAATTTAAACAATAACATATCAAACCCCAGAAATTTTTGTAAAATCATAAGTAACATACAAGCACCCCCCATCCACTCCCAACCAGCTGCTTTAAAAGTAAACAACCAAACTGTACAACACCCCCTAGATGTAGCAAATGCTTTTAATAAGTATTTTGTTGGATGCGCCACCACCCTGATTGCTAAGCTAGGAACTGACACGCAATCAGAAAGGCCGCATGCAGGTCAGGACCCACCAACAGTGCAAAGACCCCGTAACCCAGAGAAATTCAGTTTTAGGTCAGTGCCGTCACTAAACTTCTCCATAACCAAAAAATGAAATACCAGTCTGGACCTGATCAAATCCCAGCAATGCTGCTGAAAATCAGTGCACCAGCAATTGCAAAACCTGTCACAACCCTGATTAATGAATCACTGGCAACTGGATACATACCCAAACTCTGGAAGACTGCAAGGGTGGTACCTATCCATAAAAGTGGAGACCATACTTTGGTATCCAACTACCGCCCAATATCACTGCTCCCTGTAATGTCAAAAATTCTGGAAAAATGCGTCTACACTCAATTACGTGATTATTATCAGTATCAGAACTATTTGACCACAGATCAATCAGCCTTTCGTCCAAACCATTCAACTACAACTGCCCTTTTAAAAGTTTGTAATGATATCCAAGCGGGCATGGAACAAGGAAATCTAACTGGAGCCATCTTCCTTGATTTTGCCAAGGCTTTTGACACAGTAGACCATGGCATCCTATTACAAAAACTTAAGAACTCTGGTATTGGTGATAGTACGTTAACCTGGTGTAACGTTGGGGGCTTCCAGCCCTACCTGTGTGCTTGAGGACAGCAAGTCTGATGCTGCTCGCTGACCACTGCCCGGTTTAAATGGAGACAGGCAGGGAGGTGATTGCATGAGGTGTGGCTTGAGTGGGGGGCGTGGTCTGGTGAAGGTCTTTAAAAACCCTCAGTATAGTTTCAGAAGTTGCCAGATCGTGGTTATCCATACCTGAGCTCCTTGTACCTGACTGCTATATTGATTTAACCTGTTATTGACCTCTGCTTGTGTTCTGACCATTCTGCCTTCTGTTGCCCTAGACTATTTTCTTGTACTACGCTACTGCTCTGATACCGACCGGCTATTCCATTTGACCATTCTGAACTCTATATTCCTGATTCTGGCTCGGCTGACTCCTCTCCGTATTGTTAACCCTTTTCTGTCTAGCTAGTTTACCTGGCCAATTCTAAGGACCAGACAGATAGGGATCATTCACAGCTACACTGTTGGTAGCTTCTGGGTTTTGTGAAGTGTTGGGGGTTAAGTACTGCGTGGTGGGATCCGGGAACCGTGACATTACGATCTGGCCAATATGGATCCCGCAGATTTAACACAGCACTTGGCTACCTTTGTATCAGACAGGATGAGCAGGATCATAGGATGGATCAGTTTGCCATTGCCTTACAAACTATCCTGAATCGTACTGCACACCTGGAACCAGTTGGGGTTGCACCCCTGCCTGCTATACCTGTGCCCCCTGTCGTTCAGACATCCCAGGTACACATGACCGCTCCTATGAGGTTTGACGGTACTCCCTCTGAGTGCCGGGGATTTTTGGTCCATGTGGATATCCATTTTAAATTAAATCCACAAATGTTTTTTTTTGACATTGCCAAAGTGGGGTTTATTATTAACCATCTGTCTGGCAGAGCGTAGACATGGGCGACTCCTTTATGGGAGGCAGAGAGACCTATTGTACAGGATTATAAAGAATTCATAGCCGAGTTACAACGTACATTTAATCCTACCAGAAAGGCCACGATAGCCGGCAAATCCTTGTTCCGCATACGTCAAGGAACAGAACTGTGTCTGATTATGCCATAGAATTTAAAACCTTAATTTCTGATGTGAACTGGACAAATGAGACACTGGTTCTGGCTTTTATGGAGGGGTTATCAGAGTCGTTGATGCATGAATTAGCTCCACGTAAACTACCTGAGGTATTGTGTGAACTCATTGATTACTGTATAGATCTGGATAATCAGATAAGGGATAGAAGGACTCCAAGAGAGAGATCCAAGAGACCGTTACCTAGGTTGGCCCCTGTCTTTCAAGCACTACCCAGAGAGTTATCACCCCCCTCAGAGCCTATGCAACTAGGCCGTACTAGGCTTACAGAGGAGGAGAGAACAAGGCGTTTTCGTGAGGGATTGTGTCTGTATTGTGGTTTGGAGGGACATGTACGATTTCAATGTCCTACTCGCCCTAAGATGCATGATAAGCCGGAAAACTACTGCACCTAAGGCAGCTGAGGAGACAGGCCTTGGGTGTGACATGCATGTCTCCTATCAAAGACACTAAACTTATGTTACCAGTATCCTTGGCTTGGGAGACCAAGACCACACATAACACCGCTTTTGTGGATTCTGGGGCTGCTGGTAACTTTATTGATGTTAACTACGCTTCTTCCATTTCTCTACCTCTGGTTGTAAGAGAGACACCCTTAGCCGTTGAAGCCATAGATGGCAGGCCGTTATCCTGCCCTAGGATTACTCACGATACGATTACAGTAGTTCTTACTACTGGTCTCTTGCATAAAGAAAAGATCATATTCCAAGTTATCCACTCACCTTCCAATCCTGTTGTACTTGGTTTTCCCTGGTTGGTGGAACACAATCCCGTTATTGATTGGGTTAAAGGAGAGATACTGTCTTGGAGTTCTGCATGTTTTGGGACTTGTTTAATACCCATTCAGCATGTCGGTGCCTGAACGCACCCACAGCCCCTCCATTGTCTACTGAAGTTCCTGAACAATATGCAGACCTCAGGGCTGTATTTGATAAAAGAGAGTCAGAGAAACTACCTCCACATAGACCATATGATTGTGCTATTGATATTCATCCGGGTACCATGCCTCCTCGAGGCAAAGTATATCCTCTTTCCATAAAGGAGAACCAAATTATGGAGGAGTACATCAAGGAGAACTTGGAGAGAGGTTTTATCCGACGTTCCTCTTCTCCAGCAGGGGCTGGATTCTTTTTTGTGTCGAAAAAAGAGGGAGATTTACACCCGTGTATTGATTATAGGGGGCTTAACAAGATCACCATTAAGAACGTGTACCCTATCCCTCTCATATCGGAACTGTTCGACAGGTTAAGGGGTTCAGCAGTGTACACTAAACTTGATTTAAGAGGAGCTTACAATTTGATACGCATAAAAGAGGGGCATGAGTGGAGAACAGCATTTAACACCAGGAGTGGGCATTATGAATACTTGGTCATGCCTTTTGGTCTTTGTAATGCTCCAGCGGTATTCCAGGATTTTATTAATGATGTGCTCAGAGATTTCTTGCAAACCTTTGTTATAGTATACCTAGACGATATATTGATTTACTCTCCCGATCTGAAAACCCACCATGCACATGTCAGACAGGTATTAGCTAAATTACTGGACAATGGTCTTATTGCAAACTAGAGAAGTGTTTATTCGACATTACTACTGTGAAATTCCTTGGGTACATTATCACTCCAGAGGGTTTTGAGATGGATCCTTCTAAACTCACGGCCATCTCAGAATGGCCTCTTCCTCAAGGTCTCAACCATACAGAGGTTTCTGGGGTTTTCTAACTATTATAGGAGATTTATCAAGAATTATTCCGCTATAGCCTCTCCTATCATTAATATGACACGTAAAGGTCTGAAGTACCAGATCTGGTCTTCTCAATCTAAACAAGCATTCGAAGTCCTCAAACAGGCTTTTACTTCCGCTCCCGTGTTACGGCATCCTGATCCCAGGATTCCGTTTATTCTTGAGGTTGATGCTTCTGAGATAGGCATTGGGGCTGTCCTGTCTCAAAGAGAATCTCCAGGGAAACCACTACATCCTTGTGGGTTCTTTTCAAGAAAATTATCACCAGCAGAACGCAATTATGATATTGGCAACAGAGAATTGCTTGCTATTGTGTCTGCCCTGTCAGAGTGGAGACATTTGTTGGAAGGTACTCTTGATCCTTTGTTGATAATCACTGATCATAAGAACCTTACGTACATCGGGGATGCTAAACGTTTGAACGCGAGACAGGCCAGGTGGTCATTGCTACTGTCTCGGTTTAATTTTGTATTGACTTACAGACCAGGTGACCGCAATGTAAGGCTGATGCCTTATCTCGTCAATATGACCCATATGAATCTAATACACAAGACCACAATCCTATAGTTCCTCCTGAACGTATTGTGGCTTCCACAGTCTTGTCTGTCTCCTCGCCTTTCCTGGAACGCCTCCAGGCAGCTCAAGTGGGGGCTCCACCTGACAAGCCTCCAGATATGTTGTTTGTACCTGAAAAGGAAAGACAAGAATTACTCATAATGTTTCATGATTCTAAATCAGCAGGTCATCCTGGTATTACTAAGACTCTTACCAGTATCTCCAGACAATTCTGGTGGCCCACCATGCGACAGGACGTACGCCTGTTTGTTTTGGCTTGTCAAATCTGTGCCAGAAGCAAAACCAGTAAAACCTTGCCTGTCGGTCTATTGCAGCCTTTACCCACGCCTAAGAGGCCTTGGTCTCATCTATCCATGGATTTTATTGTGGACTTGCCGAAGTCCAAAGGTCATACTGTGGTTCTGACAGTTGTAGACCGCTTCTCCAAAATGGCTCATTTTGTCCCTTTACCTAAGCTTCCTACAGCCAAAGAACTGGCGGTTGTCTTTGCTAGAGAGATTGTACGAATACATGGGGTTCCGTCTGAAATATCTCTGACAGAGGAGCTCAGTTCGTCTCTCGTTTCTGGAGGGTTTTCTGTGCGGAGATGGGGTGCGATTGGCCTTCTCTTCAGCATACCATCCACAAACCAATGGGGCAGCAGAGAGGGCAAATCAGGGTCTCGAGCAGTACTACGTTGCTTTACCACACAACAACAAGACAATTGGTCGGAGTTGTTGCCCTGGGCTGAGTATGCACGTAATAACGCCGTTAATGAGACCACTGGCCACTCTCCTTTTTCTGCTATCTATGGTTTTTTCCCTCCGGCTCTACCGCTTCAGTTTAATGAACAGGCCATCCCGGCTCTCGATGACCATCTCACTCAACTACAAGAGATTTGGAGACAGATTCGCGTAAATATGGAGCGCAATGTTGCTGTCCAGAAATGCAAGGCTGACAGGCATAGGTTACAAGCTCCCTCCTATAACGTGGGGGATAGAGTTTGGTTGTCTACTAGGAACGTGAAGTTACGGGTGCCTTTTATGAAAATGGCACCTCTCGGTTTATTGGTCCATATAAGATCATTCGCCGCGTTAACCCTGTGGCTTATGCTCTTGCCCTTCCTAAACATCTTCGCTTGCACCACGTCTTTCACACCTCCCTACTGAAAACTTTGTTGTGTAACAGGTACACGCGGGTCGTTCCTCCTCCTCCACCTGTTCAGGTTGATGGTGAATCGGAGTATGAGGTTAGGAGGGTTCTGGATTCTAGGCTGTGCAGGGGTGTTCTGCAGTACTTGGTCGATTGGGTGGGCTATGGCCCGGAAGACCGGTCCTGGATTCCAGCTTCCGACATGTCTGCCTCTAGGTTGGTCAGGGCGTTCCATGCCTCGCCCCAGATCGCCTGGTGGTCGTATTGCCGCTCGTCCTGTTGGTCGTCCGGTGGCCTCCCTGGAGAGGGGGGTACTGTAACGTTGGGGGCTTCCAGCCCTACCTGTGTGCTTGAGGACAGCAAGTCTGATGCTGCTCCGCTGACCACTGCCCGGTTTAAATGGAGACAGGCAGGGAGGTGATTGCATGAGGTGTGGCTTGAGTGGGGGGCGTGGTCTGGTGAAGGTCTTTAAAAACCCTCAGTATAGTTTCAGAAGTTGCCAGATCGTGGTTATCCATACCTGAGCTCCTTGTACCTGACTGCTATATTGATTTAACCTGTTATTGACCTCTGCTTGTGTTCTGACCATTCTGCCTTCTGTTGCCCTAGACTATTTTCTTGTACTACGCTACTGCTCTGATACCGACCCGGCTATTCCATTTGACCATTCTGAACTCTATATTCCTGATTCTGGCTCGGCTGACTCCTCTCCGTATTGTTAACCCTTTTCTGTCTAGCTAGTTTACCTGGCCAATTCTAAGGACCAGACAGATAGGGATCATTCACAGCTAACACTGTTGGTAGCTTCTGGGTTTTGTGGAGTGTTGGGGGTTAAGTACTGCGTGGTGGGATCCGGGAACCGTGACACCTGGTTCCAATGATATGTGTCTGATAGGTCTCAATTTGTGTCCATTTCTGACAGCACTTCCCTTCCCCTCCCAGTCACGTGCGGTGTACCCCAAGGCTCGATACTTGGCCCCCTGCTATTCACAATATTCATAACGATCTGCCCAATGTCTGCAAAGCTTCAACTGTACACATGTACGCAGACGACACTGTAATCTATACCAGCAAACCAAATCTCCCACAGCTGGAGGCCGTGCTGCAAGAACAATTCACAGGGGTAGAAAAGTGGATCACAAATAACAAACTTTTTCTAAATATTGACAAAACTGTTACAATGGCTCTTTGGAACCGCACCTAAACTACACAAATTGCAAACACCCCATCTATGTGTTGGGACAAAATCAAATGGCACGCTGACCACAGTCACTTCTCTCAAATATCTAGGTATGAGGTTAGACCCCAAATCTATCTTTTGGCCCCACATCGAAAAACTCTCATCTAAACTTTACCCCAAACTAGGTGCCCTGTACAGAAACAAATCCTGCCTGAGCCCCGCGGTAAGAAAGCAGATTGTACACAACATGCTTATGCCAGCCATTGAATACGGAGATGTAGTGTATGCAGCCGCCCCGCAACACACCTCCAGAAACTTACGACATTGTATAACTCATTCTGTCGCTTTGTGCTACAATGTAACTACATGACCCACCATTGTGACATGTTAAAAGAACTAAACTGGCCATCGCTGGAATCTAGACGCACCTTCACCTTTCCAACACTGGTGTTTAAGAGCTTTTTCTGGGAAGCTACCACCCTACCTGAATATGCTGCTTCTCCCGGCAGTTCCCTCATCCTATAACCTCTCAGATCCAGGACCAGCACCTTATTTGCAATACCGCAATACAAAAAGAAAATGGCTTAGATCCTCATTTTCCTACAGAGCACCGCAAATATGGAATAACCTCCCAGACACCGTCAAATCTTCCCCCACTCTAAAGTCCCTTAAGACTTCCCTATTAACATACCTCAATACGAAATGCACCTGTAAACATGTAACATAATGACTTTAACAGAAAAATTAATATGGAGGAAATAATCTGTATATTTGGTCTTGTGTTAATATCTTGCATTTTAATATTTTGTATTTCTGTAACAATTCAATGTTCTTGAACCCAGGACATACTTGAAAACGAGAGAAATCTCAATGTATCCTTCCTGGTAAAATCCTTTATAAATAAATAAATAAAAATAAATAAATATGAAAACACATAGGTGCTTAGTAGTAAATAAAGGAAGTACCTAGGAACAATTCATGTCATAAGCGCCATTTAAAGGAGTGAAAGTATAAACTATAAATACAGAATTGAACTCTGACCAAATCAAAAATATTTAGTACTGCACCGGACCACAGCATCAGAATTATAAATCCACATAGCACCAAAAAAACATTTCAGATAAGGGGATCTGAAAATTGCACCCCAGCAGATAAAAAAGCCAGAATATGCTTAGCACAACAACATAAGACAAAAAGCCCAACGCGTATCGACAGCCTTCATGCTGTCTTCATCAGGGGCAAAAACATAATATCACTATATTTGTTACTAGTTGTAAAGCCTGCCCAGAGGGCAGTCTATTGTGGATATACTGCCCCTGCTCATGTATACTGCCCCAGCTTGTGGATATTGCCCCAGCTCGTGGATATTGCCCCAGCACGTGGATACTGCCCCCAGCACGTGGATATTGCCCCAGCACGTGGATACTGCCCCAGAACGTGGATACTGCCCCAGCACGTGGATACTGCCCCAGCACGTGGATACTGCCCCAGCACGTGGATATTGCCCCAGCACGTGGATACTGCCCCAGCACGTGGATATTGCCCAGCACGTGGATATTGCCCCAGCACGGATACTGCCCCAGCACGTGGATACTGCCCCAGCACGTGGATATTGCCCCAGCACGTGGATATTGCCGCAGCACGTGGATACTGCCCCAGCTCGTGGATACTGCCCCAGCTCGTGGATACTGCCCCAGCACGTGGATTGATACTGCCCCAGCACGTGGATATTGACCCAGCACGTGGATACTGCCCCAGCACGTGGATACTGCCCCAGCACGTGGATATTGCCCCAGCACGTGGATACTGCCCCAGCACGTGGATATTGCCCCAGCACGTGGATACTGCCCCAGCACGTGGATACTGCCCCAGCTCGTGGATACTGCCCCAGCACGTGGATTGATACTGCCCCAGCACGTGGATATTGCCCCAGCACGTGGATACTGCCCCAGCACGTGGATACTGCCCCCAGCACGTGGATACTGCCCCCAGCTCGTGGATATTGGCCCAGCTCGTGGATACTGCCCCAGCACGTGGATACTGCCCCAGCACGTGGATTGATACTGCCCAGCACGTGGATTGATACTGCCCCAGCACGTGGATATTGCCCCAGCACGTGGGATGATACTGCCCCAGCACGTGGATATTGGCCCAGCACGTGGATACTGCCCCCAGCTCGTGGATACTGCCCTAGCACGTGGATGATACTGCCCCCAGCACGTGGATTGATACTGCCCCAGCACGTGGATATTGCCCCAGCACGTGGATTGATACTGCCCCAGCACGTGGATATTGACCCAGCACGTGGATACTGCCCCAGCACGTGGATATTGACCCAGCACGTGGATACTGCCCCAGCTCGTGGATACTGCCCCAGCACGTGGATTGATACTGCCCCAGCACGTGGATATTGCCCCAGCACGTGGATACTGCCCCAGCACGTGGATACTGCCCCCAGCACGTGGATACTGCCCCCAGCTCGTGGATATTGGCCCAGCTCGTGGATACTGCCCCAGCACGTGGATACTGCCCCAGCACGTGGATTGATACTGCCCCAGCACGTGGATTGATACTGCCCAGCACGTTGGATATTGGCCCAGCACGTGGATTGATACTGCCCCAGCACGTGGATTGATACTGCCCAGCACGTGGATATTGCCCCAGCACGTGGATTGATACTGCCCCAGCACGTGGATATTGCCCCAGCACGTGGATACTGCCCCAGCACGTGGATACTGCCCCAGCTCGTGGATACTGCCCCAGCACGTGGATTGATACTGCCCCCAGCACGTGGATATTGCCCCAGCACGTGGATACTGCCCCAGCACGTGGATACTGCCCCAGCACGTGGATACTGCCCCCAGCTCGTGGATATTGGCCCAGCTCGTGGATACTGCCCCAGCACGTGGATACTGCCCCAGCACGTGGATTGATACTGCCCCAGCACGTGGATTGATACTGCCCCAGCACGTGGATATTGCCCAGCACGTGGATTGATACTGCCCCAGCACGTGGATATTGGCCCAGCACGTGGATACTGCCCCCAGCTCGTGGATACTGCCCCAGCACGTGGATTGATACTGCCCCAGCACGTGGATTGATACTGCCCCAGCACGTGGATATTGCCCCAGCACGTGGATACTGCCCCAGCACGTGGATAGTGACCCAGCACGTGGATACTGCCCCAGCACGTGGATATTGACCCAGCACGTGGATACTGCCCCAGCTCGTGGATACTGCCCCAGCACGTGGATTGATACTGCCCCAGCACGTGGATTGATACTGCCCCAGCACGTGGATATTGCCCCAGCACGTGGATACTGCCCCAGCACGTGGATACTGCCCCAGCACGTGGATACTGCCCCCAGCTCGTGGATATTGGCCCAGCTCGTGGATACTGCCCCAGCACGTGGATATTGACCCAGCTCGTGGATATCGCCCCCCCCCCGCTCGTGGATATGGCCCCCCCCCCCGCTCGTGGATATCGCCCCCCCGCTCGTGGATATGGCCCCCCCGCTCGTGGATATCGCCCCCCCCCCGCTCGTGGATATGCCCCCCCCGCTCGTGGATATCCCCCCCCCCCCCGCTCGTGGATATCGCCCCCCCCCCGCTCGTGGATATCGCCCCCCCCCCGCTCGTGGATATCGCCCCCCCGCTCGTGGATATGGCCCCCCCGCTCGTGGATAACTCACCTACATCGGCCCTCCAGCGATGGCGGTCCCGCGTCCCGCTTCAAGCGTCCTCTCTCGCTCCGTTGGTCGCCAGGATGACGTCACGAAAGCCTTTGACCCCTGGGGTCAAAGGCTTTCGTGACGTCATTCCGGCGAACAACGGAGCGAGAGAGGACGCTGGAAGCGGGACCGCCATCGCTGGAGGAGCTAAGGGCCGATGTAGGTGAGTATGTGTCCCCCTACATTGGCCCGGAGCCTCAGCGGTGGCTGTCGTAGGCTGCTCGGCCGGCCTTCAGGCTTAGCGAGCCCCCGGCTCGGCTGGGCCTGTAGGCCCAAGCCAAGCCGGGGGCTCGCCTGAGCCTGGAGGCCGGCCGAGCAGCCTGCGACAGCCGGAGGACAGTCACCGCTGGAGCTCAGGGCTAATGTAGGTGAGTATGTGCTCTCCACACCCACCCTGCTTACTCGGCCGGTATCCAAGCTTAGGCGAGCCCCCGGCTTGGGCCTAGAGCCCAGCAGAGCCGGGGACTCGCCTGAGCATGGAGGCCGGTCGAGTTGCATGCTCGGCCGTCCTCCAGGCTCAGGTGAGTCCCTGGCTCGGCTGGGCCTCTAGGCCCAAGCCAAGCCGGGGGCTCGCCTGAGCCTGGATGCCGACCAAGCTTAGGCGAGCCCCCGGCTTGGCGTGGGCCTAGAGGCCCAGCCGAGCCGGGGACTCGCCTGAGCCTGGAGGACGCCCGAGCATGCAACTCGACCGGCCTCCATGCTCAGGCGAGTCCCCGGCTCGGCAGGGCCTCTAGGCCCAAGCCAAGCCGGGGGCTCGCCTAAGCTTGAATACCGGCCGAGCAAGCAGGGTGTGTGTGTGTGTGTGTAGAGCACATACTCACCTACATCGGCCTCGAGTCCTCCACCGGTTCCACACATACTCACCGACATCGGCCCTTGGCTCCTCCAGTGATGGCGGTCCCGCTTGCAGCATCCTCCCTCCGTTGCTCGCCAGGATGACGTCACGAAAGCCTTTGACCCCGGGGTCAAAGGCTTTCGTGACGTCATTCCGGCGAGCAACGGAGAGAGGATGCTGCAAGCGCGGACCGCCATCGCTGGAGGAGCCAAGGGCCGATGTCGGTGAGTATGTGTTAGGCAACATCGGCCCTGAGCTCCAGCGGTGACCTCCTCCGCCGAGCAGGCTGCTCGGCCGGCCTCTACGCTTAGGCGAGTCCCCGGCTCGGCTGGGCCTGTAGGCCCAAGCCAAGCCGGGGGCTCGCCTAAGCCTAGAGGCCCGCCGAGCAGCCAGCGGCAGCTGGAGGAGGTCTCCGCTGGAGCTCAGGGCCGATTTTGGGGTGTGTTTGTTTGGGAACTTCGGCCCCGATCCTCCAGCGGTGACCTTCTCCGGCTGCCGCTGGCTGCTCGGCGGGCCTCTAGGCTTAGGCGAGTCCCCGGCTCGGCTGGGCCTGTAGTCCCAAACCGAGCCGGGGGCTCGCCTAAGCCTAGAGGGCCGCCGAGCAGCCAGCGGCAGCCGGAGGAGGTCTCCGCTGGAGCTCAGGGCCGATTTTGGGGTGTGTTTGTTTGGGAACTTCGGCCCCGATCCTCCAGCGGTGACCTTCTCCGGCTGCCGCTGGCTGCTCGGCGGGCCTCTAGGCTTAGGCGAGTCCCCGGCTCGGCTGGGCCTGTAGGCCCAAACCGAGCCGGGGCTCGCCTAAGCCTAGAGGGCCGCCGAGCAGCCAGCGGCAGCCGGAGGAGGTCTCCGCTGGAGCTCAGGGCCGATTTTGGGGTGTTTGTTTGGGAACTTCGGCCCCGATCCCACAGCGGTGACCTTCTCCGGCTGCTCGGCGGGCCTCTAGGCTTAGGCGAGTCCCCGGCTCGGCTGGCCTGTAGGCCCAAACCGAGCCG
Organism: Leptobrachium leishanense; assembly: GCA_009667805.1. Classification (NCBI taxonomy): domain Eukaryota; kingdom Metazoa; phylum Chordata; class Amphibia; order Anura; family Megophryidae; genus Leptobrachium; species Leptobrachium leishanense. The sequence continues at coordinate 42,988,038 of CM019071.1, read as the reverse complement.
GGGGCTCGCCTAAGCCTAGAGGGCCGCCGAGCAGCCAGCGGCAGCCGGAGGAGGTCTCCGCTGGAGCTCAGGGCCGATTTTGGGGTGTTTGTTTGGGAACTTCGGCCCGATCCTCCAGCGGTGACCTTCTCCGGCTGCCGCTGGCTGCTCGGCGGGCCTCTAGGCTTAGGCGAGTCCCCGGCTCGGCTGGGCCTGTAGGCCAAACCGAGCCGGGGGCTCGCCTAAGCCTAGAGGGCCGCCGAGCAGCCAGCGGCAGCCGGAGGAGGTCTCCGCTGGAGCTCAGGGCCGATTTTGGGTGTTTGTTTGGAACTTCGGCCCCGATCCTCCAGCGGTGACCTTCTCCGGCTGCCGCTGGCTGCTCGGCGGGCCTCTAGGCTTAGGCGAGTCCCCGCTCGGCTGGGCCTGTAGGCCCAAACCGAGCCGGGGGCTCGCCTAAGCCTAGAGGGCCGCCGAGCAGCCAGCGGCAGCCGGAGGAGGTCTCCGCTGGAGCTCAGGGCCGATTTTGGGGTGTTTGTTTGGGAACTTCGGCCCCGATCCTCCAGCGGTGACCTTCTCGGCTGCCGCTGGCTGCTCGGCGGGCCTCTAGGCTTAGGCGAGTCCCCGGCTCGGCTGGGCCTGTAGGCCCAAACCGAGCCGGGGCTCGCCTAAGCCTAGAGGGCCGCCGAGCAGCCAGCGGCAGCCGGAGGAGGTCTCCGCTGGAGCTCAGGGCCGATTTTGGGGTGTTTGTTTGGGAACTTCGGCCCCGATCCCACAGCGGTGACCTTCTCCGGCTGCTCGGCGGGCCTCTAGGCTTAGGCGAGTCCCCGGCTCGGCTGGGCCTGTAGGCCCAAACCGAGCCGGGCTCGCCTAAGCCTAGAGGGCAGCCAGCGGCAGCCGGAGGAGGTCTCCGCTGGAGCTCAGGGCGATTTTGGGGTGTTTGTTTGGGAACTTCGGCCCCGATCCTCCAGCGGTGACCTTCTCCGGCTGCCGCTGGCTGCTCGGCGGGCCTCTAGGCTTAGGCGAGTCCCCGGCTCGGCTGGGCCTGTAGGCCCAAACCGAGCCGGGGGCTCGCCTAAGCCTAGAGGGCCGCCGAGCAGCCAGCGGCAGCCGGAGGAGGTCTCCGCTGGAGCTCAGGGCCGATTTTGGGGTGTTTGTTTGGGAACTTCGGCCCCGATCCTCCAGCGGTGACCTTCTCCGGCTGCCGCTGGCTGCTCGGCGGGCCTCTAGGCTTAGGCGAGTCCCCGGCTCGGCTGGGCCTGTAGGCCCAAACCGAGCCGGGGGCTCGCCTAAGCCTAGAGGGCCGCCGAGCAGCCAGCGGCAGCCGGAGGAGGTCTCCGCTGGAGCTCAGGGCCGATTTTGGGGTGTTTGTTTGGGAACTTCGGCCCCGATCCTCCAGCGGTGACCTTCTCCGGCTGCTCGGCGGGCCTCTAGGCTTAGGCGAGTCCCCGGCTCGGCTGGGCCTGTAGGCCCAAACCGAGCCGGGCTCGCCTAAGCCTAGAGGGCCGCCGAGCAGCCAGCGGCAGCCGGAGGAGGTCTCCGCTGGAGCTCAGGGCCGATTTTGGGGTTTTGTTTGGGAACTTCGGCCCCGATCCTCCAGCGGTGACCACCTCCGGCTGCCGCTGGCTGCTCGGCGGGCCTCTAGGCTTAGGCGAGTCCCCGGCTCGGCTGGGCCTGTAGGCCCAAACCGAGCCGGGGGCTCGCCTGAGCCTGGAGGCCCGCCGGCAGCCGGAGGACGGTCACCGCTGGAGGATCGGGGCATCTGGCCGTGTAAAACACACGGGTAGCTGCGCGCGGCTCGTGCCGTTTTTTTTTTTTTTTTTTTCACGCGGCCGGCACGCGCAGCTACCTGTGTGTTCTAACGGCCGCTTTCAAATGTCCGTCGCGCATGCGCAGTAGGGTTTTGGCGACGGACGTTTTTTAGGCTTATTCTATTATAGTATAGATTAGGTTTGCAGGGGGTTTTCTCTGCACTACGGGGGGGGCTGTGGTGCTTGCTGAATACACCGCAGGGTCGGAGAAATAGGATCGCCGAATCGCCCCGAAATGCAGAGAATGAATAGTCACCGAATGTACGAGTAACCCTGAATGTGTGATCTGGAAATACTTTGTAACAAACATGGTGGATGAAAAACCTCCGACTCCCTACAACACAGAGCGTCTTACAGGATGTATTTACTCAGTGGATACACAGTGTTTGCCTCCTCTATAATGGCCTGGGGACACGGCTGGTTCCTCCCATGTTCCTGTCTGTTCACTTTGTTACCAGGAATTGTTTTTATGGATTATCATGTGATCTCCAGTGAGGTCTTTACAGGTGGTGGCTGCTCTATGAAACTTCAGTACAGTTAGTCCATTGCACCTAATAAAGGGTTAATGAGCCATGACTGCCATAGAAAAGCTGTGTGGGTGGTCTTTACTAGGTGATAGTTCAGGATTGGTGCAAGTACCAGGTTTAGGCCACATGACCAAAGAGGTATAAGAGGTGGGGGAGTCACAGGTTAACCTTTGTTTGAGAAGTTGATGTGTGAAGAAAATGTTTCCAGTGAATCCAGGACATACTTGAAAACGAGAGAAATCTCAATGTATCCTTCCTGGTAAAATCCTTTATAAATAAATAAATAAAAATGTCTGGTGGTGACTCACAGATTGAGACCTTAATGGCGCAACTTGAAGAATTTGCCGTCAGTTTGGGAGAGATTCAATACAACATTTATAAATTTCTTTCCTTGTCATATTATTTTTACTAGATACCCAATTCATTAGGACCTTTGCCATCTATTATATATGCTATACAGACTCATTTGTTCAAATCCGTATGAAGACAACCCATTACAAGTAATATCTGACTGTGATGCATTAACTTGAGTATGCACAATACATATATATATCTATAAACATATTGTGTTTACAGCTTTAATGATATATATAAGATATGTCTATGTACATATAGTGTTTTTCTAGCTCTGAGTAGATATATGCTATATCATATGTGTGTGTGCTCTGCTGTCATACTCGTCATCTTTTTTGTCTTCGGAATTTGTCTGTCATTATTTACACTCTTGCGCTTTTGGACAATGTCATGCAAATTACATCTGAATTGTCAGATGGAAATTCAAATGCCTATCTGTGCATGTATATGTATATATCTTACGTCCTGCAGCTTTGTCCAGTTTTTTTGTTGTGACAAGCAAGGCAGATGCACCTAGACATTCGCCATATCTCATGGCGATAGTCAGATACCCATGGGCGAGAACATCCGCCAATTAAGCCATGACTCAATTATCGATCTAGCTGTTTAAACAACTGCTTTCTATATAGCGAGTTGTTATTCTGCATTTGACGTTTAGGGCCCGAGACATCCAGTAGCTATTCCTCACGGGGTGCAATATTCCCTATTATCCTTATGCCGCCTTACGATTGCTAAATCCTATTTAGCCTTCCAAATGAGGACGCGATAACACACTGGGTATGGTTTCAGTGTGGCGCCTGTCAGCCACCTTATTGGTGGAAGTATCTGCCAATCAAACTATGGCCCAATCACTGCCTGGCTATGTACACATAACCATAACGATGAAACAATGCTAGCGGCGGCTTGGACGGAGATAATGTCAATCAGTCACCTGCTCGGCAATTTTTCGCAATCATTGCAGGAAATCATTTGGATTGGCTAACCTTGGGTTCCTCCTTCTTTCCAAGGGGGCTTTAAATATACACTCTCACCCCGGTCTTATTCCCAGCACTCCTGACGAGCCTGTGAAAGGCAAAACGCGCGTCGGGTGCGCTCTCTTTGTTGTGGGCAGTTTAACCCTTATCCCCAAATTTCCTTGATGCAGAAAGAATTTTTTGGTCCATTACCCATGGCTTTGCAAGTTGTAATTACTTTGTCTCTTGGACCTCTGTGGTTATAGCATATTACAAGGGCATTCGGTGGCGCTTTTTTGCACCTTCACATTGCAGATATTGAGGCATGTACCCCCAAATCTCCCTCACATAGCAACCTATTGAATGTTCACATCTGATACTATAACCGGTATTGAAACTGTATTTGGCCGGCATATGTCAAACTGTTTATACCTAACTGCTCTGTATTTCAAATAATTCATGACATTGTATCACACAGAGCAAGTAGTGATCTATCAATTCAGTGATACAGTAAAAGACCGGTGTATCCATATATATACATTCTCCACTATGGGTAATTCATTGTAATCCTTTGGTCTTACAACTTTTGCCTTATCAAGTGCATCCTTCTCTGTGCAACCTGTGGCATTGTAATTTACACTGTTGTGTCTAATATCTTTTTAACCCCTTCACTGCTGAGCCATTTGACGTCTTAAAAAAGCAAATTTTTCCTTTTATTATTATTATTATTATTATTTTTTTCTTTACTTTAAACATGGTCATGTTTGGTATCATTGGAAAGGCCATGCTCTGGCCTTTCTAATGATACTAAACGTGACCCTGCTAGCTGAAAACAGTCGGGAGATATCGGGGTTCAAAGTAACCGCTATCTCCACCCCTATCTTTCCTTAGGAGTCAATAAGGACGTTCCCCACACATCCTCAGCAGTGAAAGGGTTAAAAAACATTTCCTCTTCTGGTCTATAGGATCCTCAATGCTGCAGTGTATCTTGGGGACTGTGCACATATACATTTTGTATGTGTATATAGAATTATAACAAGGGTTTTTACCCCCAAATTCCTTTATGTGTTCTGTAGGGTCTCCAATTGTAAATCTCATATTCCTGTTCTCATATATATTCCAGCATTAGCTGATCTCAATTTAAGAAGTTTCTCAGGATTCGGTCACGCTATACACATGGAGATATCTCAAACAATTGAACACTTTTTATATCTGTGTATGTTTGTTTAAAGTGATCACTTTGTATTCTTTTTTTATCTTTGGCCTCGTGTGCCTGAATAAAGTTTAATTTTTATCCCTTTTCACTAATACTTTGTGGTAAGTTTGACTTGCTCAAACAAACCAGCTGTCTCTATATAATTTCAGGTTTCAGTACCTTATGTATTGAGTGAATAATTACTCTAATTACCAATTTTCCATCTGGTACCTTTAAGATGTGGCTTTACCACTAGTATTTTAGTGGATTTATTTTGTAACTCACTCTGTCCAGCACTGGCGAACTCACATCCATCCTGCCCCTCACTAGCCATGACTCTCCATAAACTGATAAACAATAAGCAATGGCATCCGCCATGTGATCTAGACCGCAGCTCCGCGATGCTCACCCAGGCAGCAGCAAGCTTAAGGTCACAGAGTCTGCCGTGCCAAAAGGTTACCGACGTCCGCCAAGGTGGGCCGGGAAGTGGCATCCCATCTGGTGGACTGAATCGAGGAAATCTTCCATTTAGATCTTTCGTGCTTCTTATAAACGACCCAACACTATCAGGGTTATTCAGAGAGCATGAAAAGCAGGAGAATGACTGGAGAATGAAAAATTCTAGGTCAAAATAGCAAAACCAGAAAAATTCTCCCTTTCATCTCACTTTCCAAATCGGCTATTTTGACCTAGAATTTTTCATTCTCCAGTCATTCTCCTGCTTTTCATGCTCTCTGAGTAACCCTGTATGTCCTCAGTTTCATTTCCGTGGCTATTTCCCTCATCCTGCACTTATATAATAGTGGTGGAATGTCCCCCCAAATGTAGCCCAAACCTTATAAACTCTGCCCTCTTAAACGGCTCGTGTGTGTCTGCTCATTGTTTATGGTGTCCAGTCCACTAGGGATGAGCTGTTTGGTTCGGACGGTTCAGAGTTCGATCCGAACTTAGCCTGTTCGATTAGATCGCGAACTCCGAACATTTCCGGGTGTTCGCCGCATGTTCGACCACAATGGACCACAATGCAGTTTCCCACTGGCCTGAAGCTCGTAATTGGCTACAGCCTTGCACCTGACCACAGGTCTGGTGCAAGACAGGTTCAACAGTATGCCAATCACAGCTCAGAGTCCTGATTGGGCAAATTTTGCCCAATCATGGGCTCACAGAGCTAAGTCCCGTAGCACACTATATAATGTTTCCACGCATAGCTACAGCATGCATTTTGAGAGGAGATTTCAGAGGAGATTGTTGTGTGTTGTTACTGCCGGTCTGCCACGCTACTGGGGGGGGGGGGTCTGGGGGGTCTCATTTCTACCAAATATCAGGGAATTTAGGTGATGTGTGTCTTGTCACTGTGCCAGCAAGTTTTTTTGGGGATTACAAATTTCTTTAAAACATTTGTGAATTGAGGTGATCTTCTGTGTTTTGTCACTGTGCCAGCAAGTCTTTTTGGGGGTTACTAATTTCTACAAAACATTTGGGAATTGAGGTGATCTGTCTCTTGTCACACAGCCAGTACCACACAGTATTTTGGGGCTCACTAATTTCTACAAAACATTTGGGAATTGTTATAATCCGTGTGTTCTCATTGGCTGCCACCCATCAAGTGGTCTCACTGATTTATAGGAGGTTTCACTGCCACCCATCAAGGGGTCTCACTGATTTAGAGGAGGTGTCTGAGACTTGTAATCTGTGTCTTGTCACTGGCTGCCAGCTATCAGGGTGTCTCACTGAGTTATTCCAGAATTCTTAAAATCTTTAATCTTTATACCAGAGTTGAATCAGAGTTCTGTATATATTAATCTATAGTAAAGTAAAGTAAAACAAGGATTAGTTAGATTAAAAACAAAGGAAGGAAGGTATATAGAAGAGGATAAAAGTCTCGCTGACTGCCTCAATGAATATTTTTGTTCAGTCTTTGCAGAAGAAAAGGAAGGAAAGGGACCTCAGTTAGGAGAGAACACTAAAGAGACATTTACATATGAGTTTACAGAGGAGGAGGTTCTACAGCAGCTGTCTAAAGTAAAGACAAATAAGTGAATGGGGCCTGATGGGATCCACCCTAAATTATTAAAAGAGCTCAGTGATGTAATAGCAAAACCGTTAACAAGGATTGGTTAAATAAATCTGTTAACGGGAGTCGTCCCAGAAGACTGGAAATTAGCAAATGTTGTGCCCATTTACAAGAAGGGTAGTAGGGAGGAATCGGGGAACTATAGGCCAGTTAGTCTTACGTCAGTAGTGGGGAAATTAATGGAAACCATGTTAAAGGAAAGGATTGTTGAACATCTAAAAACACATAGATTACAGGATCAGAAACAACATGGGTTTACCTCAGGGAGATCATGCCAAACTAATCTTATTGATTTTTTTGATTGGGTAACAAAAATAATAGACACAGGTGGTGCAGTAGACATTGCTTATTTAGATTTCAGTAAGGCTTTTGATACTGTTCCGCATAGAAGGCTTATCAATAAATTGCAATCTTTGAGCTTGGATTCCAATATTGTTGAATGGATTAGGCAGTGGCTGAGTGACAGACAACAGAGGGTTGTGGTAAATGGAGTTTATTCGGCGCAAGGTCTTGTTACCAGTGGGGTACCTCAGGGGTCAGTACTTGGACCCATTCTCTTTAATATTTTTATTAGTGATATTGCAGAAGGTATTAATGGAAAATTATGTCTTTTTGCTGATGACACAAAGATTTGCAACAGGGTTGACGTTCCTGGAGGGATCAGCCAAGTGACAAATGATTTAATTAAACTAAAAAAAATGGTCGGAGTTATGGCAATTGAGTTTTAATGTGGATAAGTGCAAGATAATGCACCTGGGACGTAAAAACCCAAGGGCTGAATATAGAATATTTGATACAGTCCTAACCTCAACATCTGAGGAAAGGGATTTAGGGGTCATTATTTCAGAGGATCTAAGGGTAAGTAGTCAATGTAATAGAGCAGCAGGAAATGCTAGCAGAATGCTTGGAAATGCTGGCAGAATGCTTGGTTGTGTAGGGAGAGGTATTAGCAGTAGGAAAAGGGAAGTGCTCGTGCCACTGTACAGAGCACTGGTGAGACCTCACTTGGAGTACTGTGTGCAGTACTGGAGACCGTATCTCCAGAAGGATATAGACATCTTAGAGAGAGTTCAGAGAAGGGCTACTAAAATGGTGTACGGCTTGAAGGAGAAAAGTTACCAGGAAAGGCTTAATGATCTTAACATGTACAGCTTGGAAAAAAGAAGAGACAGAGGAGATATGATAGAAACATTTAAATACGTAAAGGGAATCCACAAGGTAGAGGAAGGGAGTATATTTAAAAGGAAACAAAATAGCAAAACAAGAGGACATAGTCTTAGATTAGAGGGGCAAAGGTTTAAAAGTAACATCAGGAAGCATTATTTTACTGAGAGGGTGGTGGATACATGGAACAGTCTTCCAGTAGAAGTGGTAGAGGCCAAAACAGTAATTGAATTTAAGCAAGCATGGGATAGGCATAAGGCTATCCTAAACAAAATATAAATCCAGGTAAAGTATCCATGTAATTGGGCAGACTAGATGGGCCGAAAGGTTCTTATCTGCCGACATTTTTCTATGTATCTATGTTTCTATTTATCACTCACCATGTCTAAAAGAACAAAAAGGACAGGCAGACGGTCCCAGACACAGATAAGAGGGCAAGCAGCCCCTGTGTCGGGAGGCTGTGCCTCTGGTCGTGGTGGACGTGGTTCAGCCTCTGCAGGGGCACGCTTGTCCTTTCTAACTGGTGCTGGCCGTCTTAAGCAGCAGCAACATACAGAGGACTTGGTGGATTGGCTAACCAGGCCATCCTCATCCTCCGAGTCCTCTGCCAGCCAGGCTTCTAGTGCTTTACAGTCCAACTCAGCTGCCAAAGCATCTAATGCAGCCTCCATGTCCACAGCTACTCCTGCCGTAGCCTCGCTATCACACACAGAGGAGTCAGCTGAATTGTTTGACTACAATGAGAGTAACATGCTGCTTGAGGATGCGCAACAAGTACAGTGCTCTGATTCAATCTCTGAGGTTGAGGAAGGGAGTATAATCAACCTAGAGGAAGGGGGTGCCAGTGATGACACACAAATAACTGGCACTCATGTTGCCCCAGCAGCTGCAGCAAACTGCCAAGTTGGCTCCAGTGACAAGGAGATAGGGGGTGATGATGACAATGATGATGAGGTCACTGACTCCACCTGGGTGCCTGATCGAACAGAGGAATTAAGTGAGGAAGAGGGGGAGGAGGAGGCACAACATCCTCTGTGACCAACTGTAGCACTAGCCAGTCCAAGGCATCACATGTCAGAGCTGCTCCGGTGCAGAGCGCTGTTGTCTCAAAGAACACATGCAGGAACTCTGTTGTCTGGGAGTTCTTTAAGAAATGTGCAGTAGAGCGCAGCGTTGCTTTTTGTAATCTATGTCAGATGAGGCTTAAGCGTGGGAAAGATACCAGACACTTGGGTACCACGTGCTTGAGGCGACATATATGAACAACTGCCACACATCCCGTTGGCACAAAACTTTGCAAAGGTCCTCCTACTCCTCATCTGTCTCTACCCCACTGTATGTCCTGCCATGTCATTGCATACAACCTCCACCGACAGGGATGATGCTACAGTAATGGATGTACCAGGTCCTTCCTCACAATGTGACATCATCCCAGCAGCTGAAGATTTACGCAGTCAGATTACGTTGCCGCAGCTGCTGCAGCGTAAGAAAAAATATAGTCCCAACCATCCCCAAGCACAGCGTCTAAATGCCAGCTTAGCAAAATTACTCACATTGCAGCTGCTGCTTTTCCAGCTGGTGGACTCTGCTCCCTTCCGTGAATTTACTGAATGTGCTGTACCACAGTGGCAGGTTCCAAAACGCCATTACTTTTCATGCAAGGCCATTCCAGCACTATACCAGCACGTGGAAGACAATGTTATCCAGTTATTGGGAAAGGCAGTCAGCAACAAGGTGCATGTGACTTTAGACATGTGGTCCAGCAAGCATGGACAGGGTCGTTACATTTCCTTCACGGAACACTGGGTAACTCTGATTGCAGCTGGGAGGGATCCAAGACAGGGCTCTGTGCTTGAGCTTGTTCATCCACCACGCCTCCAGAAAGCTGCTTGTATGAGGTCTGTCTGCTCCACCACCACCACCTCTCCCTCTTCCTCCTCCTCCTCCTTCTCTGTCTCTGGCGAAGTGGCAGTTAAACCGACGCCTGACAGGGTCTACGCAATGGCTCAAGCAAAAAGATGCCATACTGTGCTTGAGCTGGTTTGTTTAGGGGACAGGAGCCACATCGGGCCAGAAATACTGTCAGCTCTGCAGGGGCAGGTGCAGAGATGGTTAACACCATGCCAGCTTGAGCTGGGAATGATCGTCTGTGATAATGGCAGCAACCTTCTCTCCGCCCTACGCAAGGGTAAATTGACGCATTTACCATGCCTAGCACACGTCCTAAATCTAGTGGTACAGCGTTTCCTAACCAAGTACCCAGGGCTGCCAGAGCTTCTCATCCAGGCCAGAAAAGTCTGCAGCCACTTCAGATGGTCATTCCCAGCAAGCGTTCGCCTGGCAGAAATTCAAAGAGAATATCACCTTCCCACAAACCGTCTGATCTGTGACATGCCCACCAGGTGGAACTCGACATTAGCAATGCTGCAGCATCTGCACAAGCAGCAGAGGGCCATCAACGAGTACCTGTGTGAGTATGGCAAAAGGACAGGTTCAGGTCAACTTGTTTTTTTTTGCCCCCCGCAGTGGCTGATGAACAAGGATGCATGCACTGTACTGTCACCATTTGAGGAGGCAACGAGGATGGTGAGCAGGGACAGTGCATGCATTAGTGACACAATTCCTTTAGTGTTCCTGCTGGAGCACAATCTGCGGGGAATTATAGATGTGGCTCTAGAGGCAGAGCAGCGGGAGGAAGAGGAGGCCTTCCCTAGCTCTTAAGGCACCAGTCTTTCCGCAGGCACCATTCCAGCGGGTCCTACTCAGATCAGACAGGAGGAGGAGGAGGAGGCAGAATATTTAAGTAGTGGGGGCATTGAAGGTGGGGATTCCTCAAGGGCGGGTTTTGTGTGCCCAGAAACACAAGGGTTAGTGCGTGGCTGGGAGGAGGAAGTGCACGATATGGTCATCCTCATTGACCAGGAAGACTCGGAAGCTAATGCCACCTCCAACCTACGCTGCATGGGCTCCCTTATGACGCAAAGCCTGCTAATGGACCCCAGGATTCGTGCTATCAAGGAGAGGGATCATTACTGGTTGGCAACCCTTCTTGATCCACGATACAAGGGTAAAGTTGCAGTGCTCATCCTTCCCGCACAGAGGGAGCACAGGATGAAAAAACTTGAGGACGCTCTAAAGCGACACTTGTGTAACACCTTTCCAGGCACTAGTAGATTACCAAGTGCTGACACACGTGCTTCTGAGGCTGCGGATGATCAGAGGAATAGTGGTGAAGGCCAGGGCCGCTTGACTGATGCATTTTTAAATTTTTTTAGTCCTCAACGCCCAGGGTCGTCAAATGTAGGCACCCATTGCCAGCGTCTTCACCATATGGTGCAGGACTACCTAGGGGCAAGGGCAGACCTGGATACCTTTCCAGCAGATGATCCACTGGCTTACTGGGTGTTGAGATTGGATCACTGGCCAGAACTTGGCCAATATGCTAGCTGCTACTAGGTTGCCCTTCATCTAGCGTGCTTTCTGAAACGATGTTCAGTGCCGCTGGAGGTTTTGTCACAGACAAAAGAATGCGTCTGTCCACCGACTCTGTAGACCGGCTGACATTTATAAAAATTAATCAGTCCTGGATCAGCAGCTATCAATCCCCTGATGCTGAAGTAAAGGAATAGATCGGGGATGTCCTCTTCTGCATTCACAAAACCTCCAGCACTGAACTCTTCCACAATACCACAAAAGGGTTACGGTATGAAGGCACTTGCTGCCATGAAAGGCACAATATTTGGCTGCACTGATGCCTGTGCCAGATTTATATCATTTTAAGATTTTTGAACCGCAGGGTCCAACCCTGCACTCTTCCACAATACCACAGAGGGGTTACTGTATGATGATACTTGCTGGCCTGGCACCAAAGGCACAATATCTGGGTGCACTGACGCCTTGACCAGAATCATATCTTTTCAATATAGGACAGCAAGGTCCACCCCTGCATTCTTCCACAATACGACAGAGGGGTTACTGTATGATAGTACTTGCAGGCCTGGCACCAAAAACACAATATTTGGGTGCACTGCCACTGACGCCTGTATCAGATTCATATCCTCAGAGGGGTTACGGTGCGACGGCACTGTTGGGGACGCTAAAGGACCAATTTTTAAGCACCTATTGTTACTTTCATCCAAAGCCTGCATAAGTTTCACAATAATTTAGCCAAAAAAATCAGTAAACTTTTTCTGTGTGTACGAAAATGTCTCCTCTTTTCATACAGACTGCGGCCCCAAGCAGTTGTTTATGGATAGATTATAGGAAAAGCATTTACCGTCATATGAAACGTCATTTATTTGTATTTAAGTGTTTCTATACATCCTAGAAATCCGCCACTTCACGGGCAGGTTATGGGGACCTCCTAGGCACGATATTTGAAGGAATTTTTTGTTTTTATTCTTAACCCTTATTTCATGGAAAACTCACTGTCCCTTTAAAAACGTATTTTTTTTAACTTTTTGTCCTTGTTTCCTGTCCCCCAGGGCACTACCCGGACCCCCATACACCTTTTATGGCAAATATCTAGCATATATGCCCTCTTGGAGGGCACTCTAAAAACCGAATTCTCAGCCCCATTGACTTGAATGGAGTTCGAATTCGGGTTCGGACCCGAACATATGGAAAGTTCGGGTTCGGCCCGAACCGAACTCGGGGGGTGTTCGGTTCATCCCTAGACTGTCCACGTGGATCCTTGGATTTAATTGACGCGGGGAAAGGTCGAGGCAGGTTGACCGGAGCCTTTTTCCCTCCACTTCTGTTACTATGTAACCGGGTAAAAGAAATGCATTTAAGGACATCTTTACATTGCAAATTAATAGTAATATTTTGGGGGAGTTGGAGTCCTCGGGGGTCACTAACCCTATAGGTCATATTCTGTGCATGCGTACAGGGGTGAGAAGTCTCCAGATCTAGAAGCTGCTGCCTTTAGAGTCTTACGTTAACCTGCATATCTTGTGCCCACCGAAACTTGGGTTCATTTCAAAGGAAATTTCTCCAAAATATGTGTTTAGGTATTTTTTTGGCATTGCATGTAATTGAAAAAATTAACGCTTTGTTTCCTGTTAAAGTTTAGTGGTCACTCACGTCTGCTGGTGACGCATGGGGGATGGTCAGCTCTGGGTGTGGAGCCGTCCTGCTTGGTAGCCCTCCGTTCACTCTGTGTGTTTGATTAGGCTAGGGTCAGATGAGCGCATTTTGTACGGACTGTGCGTCCGTGCAGTAGGACGTACTTACTGACTGACAACAAGGTAGTGGCCACACAGTCCGTTTTTTTCACTGACGGATTTCTTGACTGATGTAGCAGGGAAAATAAATAAAAATGAAAAAACATTCTGTCCGTCAAAATAGCTGGACGTATAAATGCAGTCCATCTGACCTCGTTCCATCACTCACACACAAAGCTATGCGGACGTTGTGGACGTGGCACACTCTACATGTCCATTCTAGCAGTATTACGTTCTTGCCTAACCTGTGTCCATTTGCAGCATCCGTCAGCCCCCGCACTTCTGTGTGGACGTACTTCGTGTGTGGGGCTCCATTTAACACAATTGTATGCTATCACGGACGTACTTATGTGCGGCAACACGGACGTTAACACTGAGTTCGTCTGACCCCAGCCTTAACTGTCACTGCTGAGGGTCAATGGTGCAACACAATGGTCCAAAACACGTCCCACCCAACAGAAGGGAAAAGATTTCAGTAGCTGAAAGTACCAGCTGAAATAACTCAAAGGATAAGATACCGCATTGATCTTTATGACCATCACCTAATGGGATGTTGCAGGAGCAGCCATAGACTACCCAGCCAGGACAGTTTGAGTGGAGCGACAGGTTCCTCTGACACATTTGTAAGGTTATATGGGCAGTGCTCAGAGTGAGGCAAGCAATACAGACGTGCGCCGGACAAGCAATACAGACGTGCGCCGGACAAGCAATACAGACGTGCGCCGGACAAGCAATACAGACATGCGCGGAAAAACAATACAGACATGCGCCAGACAAGCAATACAGACGTGCGCCAGACAAGCAATACAGACATGCGCCGGACAAGCAATATAGACATGCGCCAGACAAGCAATACAGATGCGCGCCGGACAAGCAATACAGACTTGCACCGGACAAGCAATACAGACGTGCGCCGAACAAGCAATACAGACGTGCACAGGCCACGCAATACAGACATGCGCCAGACAAGCAATACAGACATGCGCCAGACAAGCAATACAGACATGCGCCGGACAAGCAATACAGACGTGCGCCAGGCAAGTAATACAGACGTGCGCCGGACAAGCAATACAGATGTGCACCGGACAAGCAATACAGATGTGCGCCAGACAAGCAATACAGACGTGCGCCAGGCAAGCAATACAGACGTGCGCCGGACAAGCAATACAGATGTGCGCCGGACAAGCAATACAGATGTGCGCCGGACAAGCAATACAGATGTGCGCCGGACAAGCAATACAGACGTGCGCCGAACAAGCAATACAGACGTGCGCAGGCCACGCAATACAGACATGCGCCAGACAAGCAATACAGACATGCGCCGGACAAGCAATACAGATGTGTGCTGGACAAGAATACAGACGCGGACTGGACAAGCAATACAGACGTGTGCCGGACAAGCAATACAGAGATGCGCCGGACAAGCAATACAGACATGCGCCGGACAAGCAATACAGACGCGCACCGACAAGCAATACAGACGTGCGCCAGACAAGCAAGAGAGTGAGAAATGTTTGGTTTCATGGAGAGACGGAGGTAAAATGTTGATTTTATTGCAGGTAACTAAAGTGGATCACAAACACATTGTATGATATGGAATGGGCTGAAACGAGGCAGCCAGACATTCCCTCTGACATCATCAGCTCTACAACCAGATCTACAGATATCGTCAGCTTTGTAGAAGCATTTTCAATCCTTTCTGCTGTTGAGTTGATAGATTCCTCGTTCCTGGTGTCATTGTTTCAGCTCCCACTGGTGGTCTCTCCTTTTCCACATATATGTTACATGCATGTTGATTGCCTTTCATCTAACCTCTAAAACTAATGGGGTCTCAGCTCCACAACTCCAAGGACTTGTGGTCACTTTGAGGGGTGACTGAGCTTTGTCTGTCTCTAATGCCCTTTACCACAATGATAGAAGGTCTTTAATTCCTTGTCCATTCTCCAGCCCTTTTTCAATCTGAATGAGTGATTCCAAAGAGTTTGAAAACATCTGAATGTTGCTGTCAGCATTGAAAAGGTGAATTGTACCATCTTGTAAACCACCTGTGGGAGGAGGATAAAGACAAATTAGAAAGGAGGAAAGTACATAAATATGGATAATTGTATTGGAAAAATAAATAAATATCTCACAGTGTGACGCAATGTACCCCAAATATAAAAGTCACAATACACCACATGCAGCTAAACTCCTGGGCGAGCACCTCTGTACCAACTCACCAAAAACATTAACACTATTGAGTGATTTTTATACAATGCTATAAATAGATATTAAACCCCAGTGCCAGTACATAGTTACATAGTTACATAGTTACATAGTTATATAGGCTGAAAAAAGTCATGCGTCCATCGGGTTCAGCCTCTCCCACATAACCTACTGCTGTTGATCCAAAAGAAGGCAAAAAACCCAGTCTGAAGCGCTCGCCAATATGCAACATACTGGGAAAAAAATTCCTTCTTGACCCCAGAATGGCAGTCAGATTTCTCCTTGGATCAAGAAGCTTTTACCCACATATTAAATATTATAACCCTTAATATTCTGTGTCTGCAGGAAGTCATCCAGTCGCTTTTTAAAAGTCTGTACAGACTCTGACCCAACCACCTCAACAGGCAGAGAATTCCACAGCTTTATTGTTCTCACCGTAAAATAACCCTTCCTATGCTTTAAGCTAAATTTTCTTTCTTCCAGTCTAAATGGATGACCCCTTGTCCTGTGTATAGTCCTGTTAATGAATAGGTTATCAGACAATGGTTGATAATGGCCCCGTATATGTGCAATCACCTATTTGCTTTCAATGCGTATTGTCCAGGTGTGTTACGCGCAATGTAGCCCTCATAACGTGAAATAAAAAGCTCACAAACATCCAATGCTACAATATATCAATAATAATCATAATAAAATTACAAGAGATACTAACAACATCAATATTGGTAACAAACTCACGTGTGATAGAGCCTGTCCTCTCACTGGCTCAGAATCAGCACAGAAACCTTTAAATTACCCGCTTCTAACTCCTCCCCCGTACAAATACCCCGGTGCCACTTAATAATCAGAGAATCTCCGGTAAATAGATTTAACCAGGTTTATTAAAACAAAACAAGACAAAATAATAAATCCAATATTGAGTGTATCGCTGCCGAATCACCATAATCACCCAAAAATAGCTTATATTGACAATAACATTCCCCATAACCTTCTCAGACTATAATGGGGCTTGTATTCTCCTGAGGTAGATGACTTCTTTATATATCAAGAGGTGATCTTTAACCTAACGTGTCGTCTCCTCAACATAGCATGTAAGGCACAAGGGGTTAGTCTTTGGGTGCTCTCTTGATCCCCACACCTCGGGGAATCAAAGTTCCCCACCCTGCAGTGATTTCAGCATTCCCTGCAGGGTCCCCAGAGTGCAGGGAAAAGCCGCTGAAAACCTGCCGAATTCCCTCATTCGATACGATCCAAAGTATCGGATCTCTCAAACCGCCACAAAAACACGCTGAACACGTCTGGAAAATGCTGATGAGCCGCCGAACAGAGCGCAGAGCAGCAACCAGAAAAAGCCGACAAGCTGACGAATGGGGTAATAGAAAAAAAAAAAAAAAAAATTGAAACATTGTTTGCTAAAAAGCTACTGAATGAAAATGTCTGTAATTTACATATAAAGATCCAATGAATGATAATAAAAACGACTGTTACAGAAAAAAGAAAAACATTTTTTAAAACAAAACAGAAAAAAAATTGTAGAAAAACAATCCCCAAAAAAATACCTAAAAGATCCTTTAAAAAAAACAAAAAACTGCTGGTCAATGAGAATAGATTAACCATTGCTTCTCTATGGGGGATTTCACTGCCGTCAAACAGGCACCGTACGTGCTGGCAATTCACCAAAATGCGGCGAACTGTCTGCTCTCTGAATAGCCGAATGACCCTGAAATGACACCGTATGTGGAAATTCACTGTTTGGCGACATTTCAGGGCCAGATCAGCTCCCTCTGAATGACCACTTTAAAAAAATTCAGTTTATAGCATAATCCTGTAATAAAAGCTAATACAACATTGGAATATTTCCTAAAAACTCACATGATACAGAGCATATCGCTCTATTCTGCTCACATATGGGCATTACAAGGGCCTAAAACATCATCAGTCTAAGCACTGCCGGAATATATCGTCACCAAACCTCAAGGTAAAGGGAGAAATATATAAGGGGTTATTCAGAGAGCACCGAAATGTCACCAACATTTCTTTCGGTGGTTTCTCGTTCAACACACAAGTCGCCAAACGGGGTAAATTGAAAGTATCAAACTTGAAACGCTGTTTGCATAAAAGCTACTGAACAAAATTATCTGCACTTTACACATAAGACCCTATGAATGATAATAAAAAGGTCTGTCACAGGAAAAATATAGTCGCTAGCACTAAAAAAAAAAAATATATATATGGGAAAAAAAATTTGCCGACAAAATCCTGAAAAATGTCTACAAAATCTGTAAAAAAATAAATAAAATTGACTTTTTGCTGCAGAATAGAATAATAAACTGTTTATTAGATATTGGATTAAAACGTGAATATTTTTAACATTGATGCAGAGATCATAACAATTGAAGCCAATGGGATTCGCCTGAATAAACCTGTCGAATGAAACCACTGAACATCAGGGCATTTCACTGACATTTCTCTGCTGTTCAATGTGAATAGATTAACCATTGCTTCTCTATGGGGAATTTCACTGCCGCCGAACAGCACCGTATTTCACTGCCGCCGAACAGCACCGTATTTCACTGCCGCCGAACAGACACCGTATTTCACTGCCGCCGAACAGACACCGTATTTCACTGCCACCGAACAGGCACCGTATTTCACTGCCGCCGAACAGACACCGTATTTCACTGCCGCCGAACAGGCACCGGATTTCACTGTTGTGGAACAGCACCGGATTTCACTGCCGCCGAACAGGCACTGGATTTCACTGGCAATTTGCCAATATATTCCCTGTTCGGTGACATTTCGGGGCCAGATCAGTTGTCTCTGAATAATCCTAATTCTACAGTAAATAATCATTAAAAAAATGCAGCAATCAAGCCCCCCCCCCCCAGAGCCTAGGGACCAGCTCAAAAAAACATCAAATAAAACATACAATAAATGAAGTTATTTGATGCATTTAGATCTGCATATTAATAAATGTTTTTATACAATCGGTTATATATATACACTGTATATATTTTTTTAGCTGGATTACCGATATACAGAGAACTGGATACAAGGATCGGGATTTCCTAAGGTTGAGCCTAAGAATCAAACCTGGAGGTGCTGTGCCCTTAAGAAGGGGAGGATTAACCATTATTAACCCATCGTGCTGAAAATGAGTTTGAAGAAATGAAGGCTCATTAAGAAGTGAGTTTTTAGCATCTCTTGTAATTTGATTTGTTATTGTTATTGATATTTTGTTCCATTGGATGTTTCTATGTTATTTCTTCCATGTTATGGGCTCCGTTGCGTGGAACACAATTGGACAATACGCAATGAAGGCAAGTAGGTGACTGCACATTTATTTGCACTGGGGGTTAATATCTATTATTTGAAAGTTAATCTATAAAGTTCGTTTCGCCGTCCAATATTCCACAGTTATGACTTTCTGCTACAGACTATGGAAAGAAGTGTCTTACCGGTGTCTTTCTTCTGCAGGTTGCGTGTCTCCAGAATATGAGGGAAGGTGGGTAGTTTACTGAGATTGGGAAATCGCGCGAGGACCCCAAATTCATATTCTGTACCCCAAATGGATGGGCAAGTGAGACCTATACCCACATGATCGTTCCACATGAAGGGACCTTCTGCTTTCTGGAAGAGATCCTTAATCTGTGGGAGATAAAGGCCGGTTACACCTAAGTGAATGAACGAAGCGGAAAAGCATTTTATAGAAATCACATTTTCGGTGCATGAGAGCAGAGGTTCTTGTTACCATCTCATTGATGGTGCAGGAGCGCTTGGCGGCCTCTTTCATGTTTCCTCCTTTCTGCACTGAAAAGGTGCTCAGACGGTCGCCCGCATCTACTGAGATCATGAAGCTTTCGTCAATGAGGATCCTAAAGACACAACAGGAGACAAAGACATCACTGACAATCCTTCAGTCTGAGCTCAGACAGTGGAAGGAGGTGTAGAAATATGAAATGTTATATCCATGGTGGTTGCATCACGCCGGTGATCTCACCCTGTGCATCACATTGTATGTCTCATTAAATGGAATGTTTTGTAATTGACATGAACGGAATACTCTGTTTTCCATTGGTGGAAGGGATGGGCTGGGCCAGAGGTCAGGGAGGGAAATGCCCCCTGGGCCGGTCACTATCAATGTATAGAGGGCCACCAGAACCACTGATAGCTTTGGCCTCACCACAATTTAACAATTTTGCCTCGCAGCCTAACACTCTCTTGCTGGGGCCACGGGAGGCGTTTTATAACTCATTGCACACGGTAATGGTGAGCTGACACGCTTTACTCTAAAGTCACGGCTGTTAACCTTTAATAAAGTGCCCCCTCTCCACTATTTACTGCCCCTGCCTCTCTATAGCATCCTCTCTCTATACTGCCCCGGTCTCTCTATAGTGTCCTCTCTCTCTATACTGCCCCGGTCTCTCTATAGCATCCTCTCCCTATACTGCCCCAGTCTCTCTATAGCACCCCCTCCCTCTACTACACCTGCTTCCCCATACTGGCTCTAACCCTTTACTGCCCCCTCCCAGTACAGTCTCCTTCCTCCACGTACTATTATTATTATTATTTATTAAGCGCCAACACATTCCGCAGCGCTGTACAAGGTGTAATGGGTAAAGACAGGACAATTCCACAATACATACAAGATTCCTGCCAGCAGATACAGGAGGACCCTATTCCCGTGGGAATTTACAATCTCGAGGGGTGAGGGGGTTAGAAACAGGAGGGGGGGGGCTGCAGTGATGAGTTAATGCAGGGAGAGGTGAGGACTGATTTTGGGTCGGTCGGATGTCTTGTTACGGAGTCGGGTGGTCGGCTTCCCTAAACAGAAGGGTCTTTAGGGAGCGTTTAAATGAAGCCAGATTTGGGGACAGTCTGATATTGCGAGGAAGCGAGATACCCTTTCTTCCCATAAGGCAGGCCACGTGTTCACCTTAGGGAGTGCCAGCAAAATGCATCTTCACCTGTGCATTAAGAAATCGTAGCACTGGGCAGCACTGCCCCTTATTATTATTATGTTATATAGCACCAACAGTGTCTGCAGCGATTTACATTGAGCAATGTGGGCGAGACACAAACAAATATAGGAACAGAAACACGAGGTGTAGAGAGCCCTGATCATAGGAGCTTACATTCTAAAGGGATGGGGGGGAGATAAGAGGAGTTCTATTGGTTGTCAGGATCACTAGTGTTACAGAAGTGATGGGCACAAGGTAAGGCCTTCATTCATGATATGAGGGGAGGAGAGGAATAGAACGGCATCATTAATTGTCATAGGTTAAGCTGAAGAGCTGGGTTTAAAGGATTTCTTGAAGACCTGAAGATTTGGGGGAGAGTCTGATGGGGTGAGGTAAATCATATTCCACAGGACCGCAGCTGCCCTTGAGACGTCTTGGAGGTGAGAGTTGACAATGCTGGTGTAGACAGAGGACAGACGGAGGTCTCCCACTGACAGGAGTGATCTTAAAGGGACGAGCTTGTGGAGCAACGTAGACATGTAAGGAGGGGTCACATTGTTGAGGGCTTTGAATGTGATTATCAGTATTTAAAAATCAGACCCTGAATGGTACAGGAGTCAAAGCCAAGCCGGGTCAAATAACAGGAGCAGGAATCTCATACAAAAGCAGGGTCGTCAACAGTAGGGATGAGCCGAACACTCCGAGTTCGGTTCGAGCCCGAACCCGAACTTCCCATTTTTCGGGACCGAACCCGAACCCGAACCCCCATGCAAGTCAATGGGGCTGAAAATTCGGTTTTTTGGAGTGCTCTCCAAGAGGGCATATATGCTACATATTTGCCATAAAAGGTGTATGGGGATCCGGTAGTGCCCTGGGGGACAGGAAACAAGGACAAAAAGTTTTTAAAAAAACGTTTTTAAAGGGACAGTGAGTTTTCCATGAAATAAGGGTTAAAAATAAAAATGAAAAATTCCTTCAAATATCGTGCCTAGGAGGTCCAAATAACCTGCCCGTGAAGTGGCAGATTTCTAGGATGTATAGAAATTTGTAAAAACCAAAAAATGACATTTCAAATGACGGTAAATGCTTTTCCTTTAATCTATCCATAAACAACTGCTTGGGGCGGCAGCCTGTATGAATAGAGGAGACATTTTCGGACACGCAGAAAAAGTTTACTGATTTTTTGGCAGTGAAAAGCAGGAGAATGGAAACTTCTAGACCAAAAAGCCGATTTGGAAAGTGAGATAAATGGGAGAATTTTTCTGGTTCAGCTATTTTGACCTAGAATTTTCCATTCTCCAGTCATTCTCCTGAGTTTCACCTCTCTCTGAATAACCCTGTCAGGGTTATTCAGAGAGCGGTGAAGAGCAGGAGAATGACTGGAGAATGGAAAATTCTAGGTCAAAGTAGCCAAACCCGAAAATTTCTCCCATTTAGGCTAGGGTCAGACTAGCGATTTTTTAACGTGCGTTTAGGCGCACTTAATCACGGCCGCACTAGCAGCAAATGATGGGCAATGATGGCCAATATACGAGTACGGTCGCACGAAAGTCCGGCTGCGCAACGCAAGTGGAAAATTAACGCATTTTTTCGAGAACGCAGAACCGCTAGTACGGACGTACAGAGTGCGCTGCGTCCACTAGCGGCGTGTGTGCGTGATTTGGAGACATCAGACCCTGCTCATGTCCGGCCAACATAACGTCCAGACACCCAAAGTTTCCTGGTTTGGATCCGTAAAAAAATCACGCACAAAAATGCGCATCGTATGACCGTTTTTGCGCAATCCATGAAAAAATACGGCAATGCGTTCGGACGCACTTTTTGACGGTCGCTGCGAAAAATGCGTTAGTCTGACCCTAGCCTTTTCTCACTTTCCAAATCGGCTATTTGGTCCAGATTGTTCTCTTTTCCTGCCATTCTCCTGGTTTTCACCTTTCTCTGAAGAACCCTGAGAGAGAGGTGAAAGCCAGGAGAACTGGCAAGAGAAGAGAACAATCTAGACCAAATAGCCGATTTGGAAAGTGAGATAAATGGGAGAATTTTTCTGGTTTGGCTATTTTGAACTCAAATTTTCACTTCTCCAGTTATTCTCCTGCTTTTCACCGCTCTCTGAATAACCCTGTGAATGTTTAATCCCGAGGTGAAAAATAACATTGCTTTAGATTTTTTTCAAACACCAGTTAAATGCAGCATATTATAATGTTTTAGGGAAATTAATTCTCAAATCTCAATCAGAAGCAGACACCACCCCACCCTCAGTGTATTGTACAATGTATCAAATTGATTACCAGACTAAAAACACCTGGTGTTATGCCCGTTTGTGAACAGAGGTCATTTAGAGTTGATAATCTTTCCACGTACACTTTCGTTTTTAATTCAATATCTAATAAACCGTTGCTTATAATATTCTGCAGTAAAGAGTCTCTTTATATCTAGATTTTTTAGTATTTTTTTAAACATTTTCTATACTTTTTTCAAAATTTCTTTTTTTTTTTTCGAACCCGAACCGAACACCCCCAAAAAGTTCGAAATTCGCGAACTTTCGAACTGTCAAAGTTCGGTTCGAACTCCGAACCGTCCGAACCCGAACAGCTCATCCCTAGTCAACAGTAAATTCAAACAGATTCAGGAAGTAGTGGTGCGTGACGTAAACTCCACAACAGGGCAATGAGGCAACTCCTTGAGCCCTGTTTTAAAACCTGCGGCTCCAGGTAACCATACCTGACCCCGCCCCCTCAGATGCTGATCTGCCAGCAGAAAGCGCCAGCGGTCCCCTTCTTGTCCAGACCCCCCAGGGGGCATAGCGGGGGCTGAGGATGTAACAGGAGCAGTGGGTGTGAAATATAAGCCTGGCAGAGGGGGGAGGTATGTGAGGAGCAGTGGGTGTGAAATATAAGCCTGGCAGAGGGGGGAGGTATGTGAAGAGTGGCGGGTGTGAAATATAAGCCTGGTAGAGGGAGGAGGTATGTGAGGAGCAGTGGGTGTGAAATATAAGCCTGGCAGAGGGAGGAGGTATGTGAGGAGCGGCGGGTGTGAAATGTAAGCCTGGCAGTTGCATTCATTATAGATTGCAGGGGGGGGGTGTGCAATTATTAGGAGTTACAGTAATCGAGTTGTGATGTAATAAGGGCGTGAACCAGCGCCGTCGCAGTATCTGCCATCAGAAAGGGGAGGAGACCGTTATAACTTTGTGAGGAAATGGACACAATAATAATATAATATAATCTGTAATAAGGATATTTAATTCATAGCTAATCGATATAAAATGATATGAGGAAAGCAGGAAACTGCACAAAAGGTGTGAAATGTGTTTAATGGCATCTTTGGGGAGTTTCAAAAAGTCTGTTTGCTGGTAATTGCCCCCCCCCCCATTTGATAAGGAGTGATTTCTTGTGAAAAGAGTCCAAGCCATGTTGTCACGCTCCTCCTGACCCCGGTGCCCGCTGGAGGGTCTGTGATTCATTCTGTACATAGAGTAACATTGTATCTCCTAATAGTGTTCAGTAAAGCTAAGAAGAGAAAGCGCCGGAATAGAGATCAGTGAAGTGTAGCGCTCACTCTCGGAGAAGTCGCTGAATAAACCTCTGGTTAGTCTCACCTAACTTGGCTTCTTTTACAATGTCTTTGTTCTGTTTGCTTTTCCTGATCCCAGCATGCAAAGCGGCCCAGCTGGGGTTCATCTCCGATTTACATATTTGGGAACGCTCCCAGATATCTTACACCATTTACCACTCTGCTCTTCCAAGGCTGCTCTTACTAGTAACGATGTTATAGATATGACAGGTAGCCGGCTATTTCCCCTCTCTCCTGTAGTCACGGACTCTCCAAGGCATGTTTTCCTTCTATACCTCCTAGATACTATCTATCTACTTAGATAAACCTACCCATTAGGTATTCCCGCAGCTTGGCTGGAAATACACACAGCATCTTTGTATGTATATGTTTGTCATGTTTGTGTTACCTCCCCTAGTGTGTTTTTTTTACTCTTTATACCAGTGGTGTATTTAGGTTTTGTGCTGCCCTAGGCCTGACTAAACTCGTGCACCCCCTAATTTAAATTTGAGGCACCCCCTCCTGTCAAGGGCACACCTCTTCCTGGTTAATCCCCACCCTTCCTCTTTAAGCTCCACCTTTTCCTCTTAGAGCTCCACCTTTTCCTCTCTTTATATTAAAAGTGGATACCAAGTGCCTACTTGTATATTTTGTATACCATTTCAAATGTATCTATTGAGATAAATAAAATTATGAGATGTTTAAATTCAAGCATTTTTACAAAGAACAGCCACGCATGTCAAGTATACTGGAACACAGCCACTCTAATTGGTTGAACAATAAAATCCACAGAAACGTGCACTGCATATGAACGTATCACAGAGCTGCACAGCAATAAAACTCACAGTAATGTGCAGTGTGTATGAGTGTATCCCAGAGCTCCAGGGCAATAAAACTCACAGTACTATGCAGTGTGTATCACAGAACCCACAGCAATAAAACTCCCAGCAATGCAATGTTTGGTGTGTGTCAGCGTATCAGAATCCACAGCAATAAAAACTCCAGCAATGCAATGTGCAGTGTGTATGAGTGTATCAGAATCCACAGCAATAAAACTCCCAGTAATGCAATGTGCGGGTCAGCGTATCAGAATCCACTGCAATAAAACTCCCAGCAATGCAATGTGTGGTGTGTGTCAGCGTATCAGAATCCACAGCAATAAAACTCCCAGCAATGCAATGTGTGGTGTGTATGAGTGCATCAGAATCCACTGCAATAAAACTCCCAGCAAACCAAGTGTATATGAGCACACAGCAATTATTTATTCTACATTTACCGGCCTCTGTCCGCAGTAGGGCTGTGTGCAGAGTCAGCAGGGACTGTGTACAGACTCAGCAGGAGGTCCCTCCAGGCCACGTTAGGATCACGGCTGTGCCTGTGCGTGGAGCCATCTTGTCAGCAGTGGGGTGCCACTGCCAGAGGGTGCACCGTGGCTTTGATTCCCTTCCCGGTGGGTGTTCAGTCCAGAATAGAGTGACAGTCCATGTTAACGAAAGGGCGGGCAGCTGCGTGCATGCGTGTCACGTGGTTCAGCCAGTCAGGTGGTACTGAGACTCAATGCCACCTGACTGGCCGGACCGAGTGTGACCTGCACGCAAGCAACCTCACCAGGAGCCAGGCAGCTCAATGACAAATTTCTATCACTGCAGTGCTGGTTAAGGAAAGGTCCACTTTAAACAGCAGTAAGCAGACAGGGCTTCATATTCTGCTGATAAACCCCCCCCCCTTTACCTGCCGTTTACTGTCATCTTCTCTCTCTGGACACAAATCACATCCCCCTTCCCTCTCCTAGAGCTGCTGCGGGGCAGGGGAGGAGCTATGGAGGGAGGAGAGGGGGATTTTTATTCTATTTGATTTTATTCCGTATGCAAACGCCATGCTCCGCTGCTCGTTCTTTGAAAACACAGCTCAAAGCTGACACACAGTGACAGTGGCACCTCCTAGTACCCCCTAATGACACCCCAATAATAACTGGTACCTGGGGTGGCCCACCCTCCGCCACTCCTCTAAGTACACCACTGCTCTGTGATATGCTCACACACAAGTTTGGCGAACTGCCAGCAAGTACGGTGCTGTTTGAAGGCAGTGCAAATCCCCATAGAGAAGTAATGGTTAATATTCAGAGACCACCAAACAGCAGAGAAATGTCAGTGAAATGCCCTGATGTTCGGTGGTTTCAATCAGCAGGTTTATTCAGGCGAACCCCATAGGTTTCAATGTTAAAAATATTCCCGTTTTTTATGCAATATCTAATAAACCATTTATTATTTTAATCTGCAGTAAAAAGTCTTTATTTATTTATTGATTTTTTTTTTGTACCTTTTAGTGATTTTTCTGAATTTTTTGGGCTAAATTCCCCCCCTTTTTTTTAATAGCGGTTCTCCTTTTTCTGTAACAGAACTTTTTATTATCAATCATAGGATCTTATATGTAAATTCCAGACATTTTCGTTCAGTAGTTCTTTTGAAAACAGCAGGCCACGGGTTTGCGGTGGCAGCATTCAGCGGCCGACTCCATGCACTTTGGGGACCCTGCGGTGAATGGTGAATTCACTGCAGGGTGGGGAAATTTTATTCCCCGAAGTGCAGGGAACTGCAGAACACCAAAATGTTGGCGTCATTTCGGTGCTCTGTGAGTAAGTGGTGAGGTTTTTTGCTGCCCCCTGGAAAGTGAAAGCCTAGGCCTTGCCTACCCAGGACATACTTGAAAATTAGTGAAATCTCAATGTTTCCTTCCTGGTAAAATAGTTTTTCAAAATTAAAAAAAATAAAATATTTTTTGGGGTGGGCCACCCAGCGGGCTGCCGCCCCCTGGAAAGTGCCGGCCTGGGCCTTGTTGGCCTAGGCCAAAATACATCAGTGCTTTATACTAAGTAAAAGTTATGTTTTAACTTCTCACGAATTTCCAGAGACCCCAGTGTCCCAGGACCTTTTTGCCGATTCGCTCTGTACCGTGATCCGGGCTGGTGCTTCTCCCACTCTGAACCATATACTTTACCTTTCCGGGGTTTTTGTGCTGCTGCTGACTCTCGCCTGCTCCATGTTTGGAGCCAGTTATCTATTTAACCCCTTCACTTCTGAGTCATTTCGCCCATGGGTGCTGAGCTCATTTTGATTGGTTTTGCACCTCATGTTTAAACACGGTTTACAGTGACGTTTTATTATACGACCCAGACATATTATATTTCCTTTTTTTTTCAGCAGACTCGGCAGATTCATCATTTGTCATTATATGTATACGTCATGTCCTGTCATGTATACGTCATGTCCATTAAAATATCAATCAGCTACAGCACTGTTTCCCAAACCTGTCCTCAGGTCCCACTAACAGGACAGGTTTTAAGGATCACCTTGGGGAAAAGCTGAATCCTGCAATCACTGAGCAGTAAAT
Source organism: Leptobrachium leishanense (assembly GCA_009667805.1). Lineage (NCBI taxonomy): Eukaryota > Metazoa > Chordata > Amphibia > Anura > Megophryidae > Leptobrachium > Leptobrachium leishanense. The sequence continues at coordinate 42,960,651 of CM019071.1, read as the reverse complement.
CATGTCCCCTGTGCTTCGCATCTCCTGCAAACCTGACCTGTCAGCAGGTCCTGAGGACAGGTTTGGGAAACATTGATCTACAGTGCGTACAATTAATTCTAACATTTTATCAGGTGAGTTAGTGCAGCATCATCGTTCACATCAGAATTGAAAAGTGAACATTAGTTCTGCAATATGAAGATTTTTCTTTTTTTTTACATTTTTTTCTTTTTTTTTACACTTAACCTTGCCATGCTCTTTCCTTTCCAATATTACCAAATATGACCCTCTAGCTGCCACCGATTGGGTGATATGGTGGTCCATACGACACCACCCCTTTCATGCACTGCTCCGGGGGGGGGGCATCTGAAACTGATGTCACCTGTTCTCCTACTATCAAGACCTGCACTGCATAGCCCACTATCCCAGCCAGAGTATCAGAGACTTCACCTGCAGCATGTCTCACAAGCTGTGGCTATAGGACTGTTATCTGCTCTGCTCACCCCAACGCTTACAAATTCTATAAACTGTGTACTTTGGTCCCAGCATGGCGTTTGCCAGGTACCACCCTGACAGTTGTGCAATGACAGGTGACAAAACCGTGTAAAGCACTAAAGCCATATTCTAGTGCAGAGGTTTATACTCACAAGCAAAGGCATAACTACAAACCTCAGGGCCCAGGTGCCGGAATCCATGAAGGCCCTCCCCACCCTTGGAAAAATATATATTTTAACACCCCCCTCTCAAACCACTCCCATACACTGGACCCCTCCAGGTCCACTATGTCAACTCTAGGCAAACCGTGTCCCATTTTTTTCCAGGTCCACTATGACCACTTCAATCCATTCCATTTTTACTCACTACGTAGATCTCACAGAGCGCCACAGCAATAAATCCCACGTAATGTGCAGTGTGTATGAGCGTATCACAGAGCGCCACAGCAATAAAGCTCACTGTAATGTGCAGTGTGTATGAGCATATCACAGAGGTACACAGCAATAAATATCACAGTAATGTGCGGTGTGTATGAGCATATCACAGAGCGCCACAGCAATACAACTCACAGTAATGTGCAGTGTGTATGAGTGTATCACAGAGCTCCACAGCAATAAAACTCACAGTAATGTGCGGTGTGTATGAGCGTATCATAGAGCTCCACAGCAATAAAACTCACAGTAATGTGCGGTGTGTATGAGCGTATCACAGAGCTGCACAGCAATAAAACTCACAGTAATGTGTGGTGTGTATGAGCGTATCACAGAACACCACAGCAATAAAACTCACAGTAATGTGCGGTGTGTAACGACTCATTATTTGTCATGACCCAACTCTTTCCCCGCTCACAAAAAATGCTGATGTGAATACTGTATATGGATTCTCTACTGATCTCATGGGCAGATAAACTCACCAGACACCAGCGTCAGAAGACCAGACACCAGCGTCAGAAGACCAGGCACCAGCGCCAGAAACCCATTTACTGGCCTGAGCATTCGGTATTTCCTGATCGGGGAGCCTGGCATTCATGATATATTCATTAATAACCCGTTCTTGTTGTTCTACAGTCTTGCTGTTCATTGAGTAAAACCTTGGTTTGAATTTTCCGCCCCAGCTGGAAAGTCCTGGATCAGGTGGGAAGAAAGAAACACAGACAGGAGTCAATGAGACCGAGGAGGCGACAGCAGCAAAACGATTTTACAACTCAGAAAGCAACGAAATTTCAGTGAACTTTCATTGTCTTCTAGTTGGTCACACTTCAGCGCGCTTTGGCGATTCCATTTCACCAATCCTGCAGTGAGTTCACTATTCACCACAGTCCGCAGGATCCCGAAGTGCGGCGAACATGCAGCAGCCGAACTGGCGAAAACCCCCCCACAAAATACACGGAAGCGTGCCGTTCGTCTAATAGGTGTTTAAACCAATAACAATGCGTTAAAAGCTGTGACTCATAAAACGGTCTGATACAGAATAAAAGAAAAAGCCTTTAAAAAAAATTGGAATTATAATTTTTGGCTAAAAAATAGAAAAAGGTGAATCCACAAAATAAATAAATAAAATAAAAACGATAATATCATATTTTCATCCAGTATTTGGCGAATTGATGGCTTAGTGACAACATGAAATTGCACGGATACGGGGCTCTTCGGTGGCAAGTTCGATGCTTTATGAAAAACCCCTAAAGACCCAGAAACATAACATTGTCACCGGTGCCGCATTCTGACATGCAGAGTTTTGGATGAATTAGGTAAATATTGCACATGATACATACAGGAATATTCAAAGAGAGATTTCACCAGAATTTCGGTGCTTTTCCGTTCCCTGCACTTCAGGAAATCAAATTCCCCAACCCTGCAGTGAATTCAGCATTCATCACACAGTCCCCAAAATGCAGGGAACGAACCGCCGAACGCATCAGAAAAACCGCCGCATCGAACAGAAAAACTGTCGCTAAACAGGCAAGATATTTATATTGGAGTGATCTGAAAACCCGCTGAAAAAAAGCCGAAAGCACCCGACGAATGCGTCCAAAAAAAGCTGACGATCCGCCAAACAGAGAGCCGACCAGCCGCAGCAAAAAGCCGCCAAGCCGACGAACAGGTAACTAACAAAAAACACACACACACACACACTGCATATTTTAAAAGCTAGTTGCAAAAAACTTTTGGACGAAAATATCTGGAATTAATATATAAGATCCCATGAATAATAATAAAAAGTTCTGTTACAGAAAAAAAGCGCTACTTAAAAAAACTATATATATATATATATATATAGATATCTCAGATTTTTTTTTAAAAAAGATGCCTAAAAAGTAAATAATGGAAAAGCGTGTATATGTGAAGGCAGCGCTTCCGTGCAAAATAAATAGATATTAATTAGGGTAGGTGCTGCCGTAGTGGAATGTTCAGTGTCCACACACCTCCAAGGACACAAATATAAAAGGAACAAAACATAAATTGCTGGCGCACCTTGTATATTAGAACATTGTTTTAGAATACAATATGTATGATACAATTGTAAGTGAACAGTGGGTAAAAATATTGAGTCGTTTTTTTTTGTTGTTTTTTCCTCTTAACACTGAAAACACTCAAAAAATTCAAACAAATTCCAAAAAATAGAGAAATCAGAATACTTCTATTAGTAATGATGGTATCTTTATCTTCCTCCTTTCCTCCTTGGCAAATCCTCTGGAATTAGCTTTTTTTCCCCCAATGGTGACTCGTTTATTCATTAGCTCATTCGATGGTATATGGAGGTGCTATATAAATTCCAGGGAGGGGAGGGAGCAAACCTTATATAGACAGGTGCTAAAGTAATAAATATGCAGCAGGACGATATGCTACTATATTCAAAAATGTATTCCTATAAATTCATATAAAAATAGACCATATGGTTTGCATAATTAAAAAAGTTATTTAAAAAGTAATGGTAAAAGGGGATCACTTAAAACGCGTTTTCACCTGCCGGCTTCCTCAGTAAGTGGCCTCAGATAGTCTCTGGTGAAAAATATCACTGATATCCCCTTTTACCATTACTTTTTAAATAACTTTTTTAATTATGCAAACCATATGGTCTATTTTTATATGAATTTATAGGAATACATTTTTGAATATAGTAGCATATCGTCCTGCTGCATATTTATTACTTTAGCACCTGTCTATATAAGGTTTGCTCTCTCCCCTCCCTGGAATATATATAGCGCCTCCATATACCATCGAATGAGCTAATGAATAAACGAGTCACCATTGGGGGAAAAAAAGCTAATTCCAGAGGATTGCCAAGGAGGAAAGGAGGAAGATAAAGATACCATCATTACTAATAGAAGTATTCGGATTTCTCTATTTTTTTGAATTTGTTTGAATTTTTTGAGTGTTTTCAGTGTTAAGAGGAAAAAAAAAAAAAAAAACACAAGGAAAAAACAGCAAAAAAACCCAAACACTCCATATTTTTTACCCACTGTTCACTTACAATTGTATCATACATATTGTATTCTAAAACAATGTTCTAATATACAAGGTGCGCCAGGAATTTATGTTTTGTTCCTTTTAAAAAGTAAATAAAGAGACTTTTTGCTGCAGATTAAAATAATAAACGGTTTATTAGATATTGAATAAAAACGTGAATATTTTTAACATTGAAACCTATGGGATTCGCCTGATTAAACCTGTCGAATGAAACCACTGAACATCAGGGCATTTCACTGACATTTCTCTGCTGTTCAATGTGAATAGATTAACCATTGCTTCTCTATGGCGGCTTTCACTGCCGCCGAACAGGCACCGTATTTCACTGCCGCCGAACTGGCACCGTATTTCACTGCCGCCGAACTGGCACCGTATTTCACTGCCGCCGAACTGGCAACGTATTTCACTGCCGCTGAACTGGCACCGTATTTCACTGCCGCTTTACAGGCACCGTATTTCACTGCCGCCGAACTGGCACCGTATTTCACTGCCGCCGAACTGGCAACGTATTTCACTGCCGCTGAACTGGCACCGTATTTCACTGCCGCTTTACAGGCACCGTATTTCACTGCCGCCGAACAGGCAACGTATTTCACTGCCGCCGAACAGGCACTGTATTTCACTGCTGCTGAACAGGCACCGTATTTCACTGCCGCTGAACAGGCACCGTATTTCACTGCCGCTGAACAGGCAACGTATTTCACTGCCGCCGAACAGGCACCGTATTTCACTGCTGCTGAACAGGCACCGTATTTCACTGCCACCGAACAGACACCGTATTTCAATGGCAGTTCACTATTATTTGGCAAACTGCCTCCTCTCTGAGTAGCCGAATGGCCACGAAATTGCAGCGTACTGGAAAATCACCATTTGGTGGAATTTTGGAGCCATTTTTGCGGTTTCTGAATATCCCCTTAAGGGTCCACCCCATGAGCAGCGCACGGCATGCGGTTACCTTTAAGGGGTGATTCCGCAATGTCAGGACACTTTCCATCGCTGCATTCTGGTGTCTTGGTGAATCCCTTAATGGTGCAATCCATTCTGACATAAGAGCGAAGGATGTAGTCTGAGTCCAGAGTAGAAACATCCTGGGAACAAAAATACAATGTAATTCCTTGTATTATACGGCAGCGCTCCCCTGTATTAACACCAGAGGGCCTGTTACATAACTCACCACATCTTAATGCAGCTGTAATAGGCCGTGGTGTCTAAAGCTTCTCTGATTAACCCTTCTGCTGCATCAGACGCGTAGGACACGTCCTAAATTGCATCTCTGTATTACGTAAGATGTGTCACTCACCTTCCCATCACTTCCTCAATAACTGGGATCTTCTTCCCCTGGTCATTAGCCTGCAGTGTGCCAAGGGGACGCCACCAAGTGCAGCGACGTCATGACATGGGAAAACCCAATTAACTTCAGCAGAGCTGGAGATAGTTAACAGCATAGTGTGGGGTCATTTGAACCCCTTTATCTCCCATCTCGTACACACCACCAAGATCATGTTAGGTGTCATTGGAAAGGCCAGAGTCTAGGTCTTCCATGTGTACCACAAGTCACCACGAAAAATGTAGAAATTAAGAAATAGACACAATTTTATATCAAGTCAGGAGGCTTCATATTTTGCAATCTCTTCTCTTTATTAAATCACAGCAGCAAAGAGAGTTTTACCTAGCAACAGTAAAAACCAATAAACAAATAGCATTCCCACAAGAGAGCAGTAAGTCCCTCCCACAGCCTCTTTTCTTTGCTGCTGACGACCAGGTGAGACGTTTTTGAAGCAGCTCCTGGTTGTCAGGCCTAGTTTAATTGTATTTTACTGTATTTTCGTTTGATCTTTCTGTAATTTTATTATATGTTTTTTCTACTGTATTACTGTGGATTTAATCTGTTTTCCTCCATAGGTTCGCCCCTGCTGTGTGGGCACTCTCCCGCCTGCAGGTTGCGCTTTGCCATCTGCTTGTGGTCTCCCGACGGGACGAGCGTTTTACACCTCTGATCGTCGGGTGACTATCGGCGATGTTTTGCCACGTTTTTTAGCGTATTTTTCTGCACTTAATTACCCTTTGTGCGGCTTTCCCAGTTTTAACCGAGCGTGCGGTCTTTTCTCCTCAGAGCGTGGTGTTTTTACTGCGCTTGCACACCCTGGCGGCCATTTTGGGGGGTTTTCCATATGCGTTTGCCGCCATTCGGAGCTCGCAACGCTGACAGGCGGCAGCACACTTCACGCGCCCTGAGAAATAAACAGCCTCCGCTTCCCTGCAGGACCCCGCGGTTAACTCGGGTGAGCCCCAATACATACGCATATACCAAGCGGCATTTTGTTATTACCAGCCCGCAACACATCGGGTGAGCCCCGATCACACAGCAATATATTGCGCTACTTTCGCGGATATATATGTATATATAAAAGATCTGCAACGGGTGAGCCCCGTAACTCCCGATTTTTTTTGATGGACCCTCCACAATTAAATCCTATCAATCAGGAGGAGCTTAAGGCCTGGCTCCTTACTGCTATTTCCGAGACCCTACCCATAGCCCTGGCAGCTTTACCTCCACTTCCACAGCCGGATCCTCCGGTGCTTTCTCGGGCCCAGTCCCCGGCTCAATCTGTGGACTCTCAGTCCGATCAGTCCGAAGCTGCCGCACCGTCACGCAAAAGACCCTGGAAGGGCCAGTCTGACTCCGCAGGCAAGGGCAAGGGCCCGCTAAAAAAATCCTCTCGCATGTCTGCCCACCATGAAGGGGACGATATTTGCGACCTGGAGGATTACCCAGAGGAGGAAAGAGCAGAGACAGCCGGTGACCTGCTGGCTACTCCTAGCTCAACGGGTGAGCCCCGTTCTGATGCCATGGCCATTGTGCCTCTCTCTGCCGCACCAGTACTGCCACGCTCCCTGGTGTCCTCGGATACCCCATTGTAGATCCTCGACGCTCGAGGAGTACCCTCTTTCGACCCGTGCACTACTACCCACCCCAGGTCTTCCGCCTAGCTCCCACCTGACCACGTAGCCGAGCTCCTGTGCTTTTGGCTACGCTGTCCCTTAGAAAAAGCAGACAGGGCACGTTTGCGCAAAATGTCCTCGCCCGACCTTGCCAGACAAGGTCTCTCTTACCCTGGAATTCGAGGATTTCGTCACCTTCATGGGTAAGGCTGGCAGGGATCCTCGTCGTGGTCTGGAACAGGGCCTCCGTGTCGCTCAGGACAAACAGCTAGACGTTTTTGGCCCCCATTCTGTTATTTTCATCATGGCAGACAAAGAATTACCTAACAATACTCCGCTAGACCCCCGCGATGGTCCGAGAATGGGCACAGCGTGCTCTCTGCCCTTTAGGTAACGCCAATGTTGGCATCTCTTCCGAACGCCGCAAGGCGGTGTTTTTTCGTTTTGATACAAAACTTACCAGTATGTGCACCAAGGAGTTGGGTCCTGCAGCTAAGGGGTTGCTGTTTGGGGATCTCTTCTTAAAAGAGCTAACTGTAAGGTTAAGGTCTATACGAACCTGCAGAAGGTCCAGTATAATATGAAAAGAGTCTTCCACCCACAGACTCGTTTTTCCTCCAGGGCTGGCACACAAAGAGGTCGGGTCGCCAGCCGATACAACAACTCCTATAGACCTTGCCTCACCACCAATCAATCAGAGTACAGACGTGCAATATAGACCAAGCTCAATCCTCGGGGAGTTCCCGTCGGTCGCGACTTCAACAGCCCTCGGCCCGAGTCACTGATAGACAGGGAGCTTCGTTCCCTGCAGTTAAAAGGGGCCATCCTCCCCGCACAGGACCACCCACGCTTCATAAGCCATGTGTTCCTAGTACACGAAAAGTCTAGGAATCTCCGTCCGGTCATAAATTTGAAAGCCCTCAATGCCTTTGTGTCCTATCGCCACTTCAAGATGGAGGGAATACACCTGCTCAGGGACCTCCTCTGAGACGGCGATTGGTTCACAAGACTGGACCTCACAGACGCGTACCTTATGGTCTCGGTCAATCCTGCAATTTTACTGGCACCACGACCTCTGGCAGTTCACCTGCCTACCGTTCTGCCTCAGCTCTGCGCCATGGTGCTTCACAAAGCTTCTCAAACCGGTTATGGCCTTCATACGCGCTCAAGGCATCAGGACCATCATCTATCTGGACGAGATACTAATACTGGCTCAGGATCACGTCCAGTCCTCCCATCATATGGCCTTAGTGGTTACACTCCTGCAAGGCCTCGGGTTCATCATCAACGTAGACAAGTCAGCACTTCGTCCAGCCCAAAAGGTCACCTTCCTGGGATTCGAAATAGACTCCACGTCTTGCCAACTACGTCTCCCTTTGCAAAAGCTTTGAACCATCAAGAAGACCCTACGAGGCGTCCTGACGGACACCCTCTGCCTCTGAGATCTGGCGCGAGTTGTAGGCCTACTCTCTTCCTCCATCCAAGCCATTTTCCCGGACCCATTGCACTATCGGGAGATGCAACGTCTGAAGACTACATACCTCTGCCTCAATCCCTCCTACGACCAGTTGGTCCCTATCACCCCGGAGGTTTGAGTGGAGTGGTGGATTGGGTTTCAAGATACTGGAGAGACTCCAGCGACTGGAAATTGGACGATGCGACGTTCCAACACTTGTCGATGCTGAGAGGGTCTTTTTTATCTCGATCGGTTCACTTCCCGCTTGAACCATCAGACGCAGACCTACTTCAGCTGGCTTCCAGACCCGCAGGCGACAGCAGTGGATGCTTTCCTCCAACCATGGTCACCGTCGGGAGCCTACGCTTTTCCACCATTCCCGATGATCACACGCACGATCCAGGAAGTCCGCAGACGGAGGATTCAGATTCTCCTAATTACACCCTTGTGGCACGCTCAGCGCTGGTTTCCTCTGACGTTGGAACTTTCTTGTCTCCACCCGCTTCTGCTTCCGTCCTTCCACTCAACTCTGCTGGACCCTCAAGGCAGGCCAGACCCGTTGGTTTTGGAGGGCAACCTTCCCCTGGTGGCGTGGACGATTTCCAGGGACCCTGCATGCTGCCAGGCCTATCAGATGCAGCTCGCTCCTTATTATGGAGATTCTGGGCTCCTGGCACAGGAAAGAGCTACCGTTACACCTGGAGAACTTGGTGTAGTTGGTGTGTGCAACAACAGGCTGATCCCGCTACAGCCCCTCTACCTCTAATACTTACTTTCTTAGCGGACCTTTCCACGACTGGAAAATCATACCATACGGTTAATCTGTCCCGCTCGGCCATTTCGGCGGCTCACGCTCCATTGGGTGGCGTTCCTGTGGGTCGGGAACCTTCCGTGTGTTGTCTCCTCCGAGGCATTCGGCTCGCTCGCACGCCGGCCCCTAAGTATGCTCATTTTTGGGATGTTGTGCTGATGCTCGAGTTCCTGCGTAGCTGGCCAGATAATGATTTGCTGTCCCTCCGTCAGCGCTCGGCTAAACTAACAGTCCTTTTAGGTTTGGTGTCCTTTCGACGTGTCTCAGATGTTAGGGCCTTCGATGCGCATGCTGTGGTTTTCTCCCCTGAGGGCGTAGTTTTCACACTTACCAGGCGTACTAAAACACTTTCTCCGGAGGTTTCCTATCCTTACTTTCCTTCCGATCCCCTATTGTGTGTTGCTCGTTGTGTTTCCACTTACCTCTCTCGTTTGCGTCCCTTGTGCTCCTCTCCTACTGGCCAACTTTTGGTCTCCTATGTCACCCCTTACAAACCTGTCTCTTCACCTACCCTCTCTAGATGGGTTCGCTGGCTACTCTCCCTTGCGGGCGCTGCTCCTCACTTTGGCGCGCACTCCGTGCGGGGCACTGCGGTTTCCTCTGTTGCAGACGCCGGGGGTTCTCTGTCCGATATACTGGCGGCTGCTGATTGGTCCAGGGCGATTATGTTCCATACCTTCTATTTTCGCCTTCGTTCCCATGCATCTGGGGCTCTAGTGCAGCTTTAAAACTGCAAAATATGAAGCCTCCTGACTTGATATAAAATTGTGGATTATTCCAGCCTTGGTGTTAGAATAATCTTAATTTTAATAAAGACAGGAGGCGAATATTTTTCCCTCCTGCCCATGCCCGGGTTGTTTACATTTACCGCATTTTCTACTGAATAAAAAAATAAAAAAAAATAAAAACACGACTTCAACGACTCTGTGTCCATCTTTTATCTAATTGTTTTTCCCTCCATTATTAGGATTCGATTTTTGCATGTCTAGTTAGTCTAGTCTAGGGCTAGTCTTCTCGACCTTGTTCATAGTGTTCTTGATAGCTCTTCGCTAATGAGTTAGTTACCTGCTGATTGACACGTTTCCATCGCATGGTACTTTCACATATCCTCTGTTTTCTCCTTAGCCTGATTGGACTCCGTTGCTCCGCTGGTCTGCAGTTCTGCGACTCGCCTGTTGAACTCCGGTTCCTCCTGTTGTTCGGCCAGTTGACGTCAAGTTCACTTAGGTTTCTTCATCTTCAGTTGTTCCGGACTTTGTTTCATGGACATTCCTGCTCGTCCCGCACGCAAGAAAAGAGGCTGTGGGAGGGACTTACTGCTCTCTTGTGGGAATGCTATTTGTTTATTGGTTTTTACTGTTGCTAGGTAAAACTCTCTTTGCTGCTGTGGTTTAGTAAAGAGAAGAGATTGCAAAATATTCGCCTCCTGTCTTAATTAAAATTAAGATTATTCTAACACCAAGGCTGGAATAATCCACAATTATATATACACACATTTAAATAGTTCCACGCAGGGGCAGCGTCACCTTTTCAGGCATAAAGCACATAATGCTGCAGCAATTACACAACTTCTCATTTCTTGGGTTCGTGTGGAGGAGATGTCGCAAAGTGTTACAACGCACTGCAGCATCTAAAGCACAAGCACCGTAGAAGCGTCGGCTCATTTGGATTCCTGTTTCTGCTATTTTAATGCCTCTCGGTGAGGGGACGCGAGGCGTCCCTGTAATTAACATGGGGAGCGCAAAGAGTACGTAGAGTGTGTGTACTGTGTATTTGGAAGATTATATAATTTGTGTATGGTATATAGATACTGCAAAAAAGAAATAATGGTGAATCATTTTACAATTTTAGGTCCGAATGAGCAGAATAGGCAAACACTTCACCCAGAATGAGGGGGTAACCCTTATTATCTTTGATTAACACATAGGATGAAGTGAAAAAATTCAGAAAATCTAATCTTTATTAATATAAATTAAAAACATTTTTTGGATGAAATACATCAAACCTTCAATATACTCCTGGATATGTAAGTCACAATGCTGCTATTGTAATCTCTATATTGGTGCTAAGTATAGAGTTAGGATGTTGTTTAATCAAAGTGGATAATTTGCAAAGTATATATCTCTGTGAATATCTTGCCGCTATATTCTCGTCAGTGGCATTTACCTTAATAGCATCACCTTAACCCTTAAATGCTACTTTGACAATTTATTACTTCTATAGTAACTTTATATTCTCCCTTATCTTCCCGGCGCTGTGCCTAAACAATGTCCTTTAAATTGATGAGCATTAAAGCATTATTTTTCAGCTTTAAAAGATGCTGATACACTGAGCATATAAAGGGCCCTATTACATTCCTCGCGCAGCGTGTTTTGCGTGCGCAAATGCGTACTGGCACGAGTGGCATAACCCTTTGCACGGAACGTCGTATTTCAACGTTCGTGCAAACGATGCTCGTTATCGTTTAACGCGGATGGACTTGCGCGAGCGTGATGAACTGTGCACGTCCTATACTTAACATTGCGAGCACGAATTCGTAACGCGGATGGTATTTCAATCGATGCGCAACCTTTCACGAACAACGTTTGCGCGCATAATTTTAACGTCTTTGAAAAGCTGGTGGTAACGGCAAATCAGAACGACCTGCTCGAAACGAAATACGCCAGCACGAAAAAAAAATACAGCGCAGTATAGTTACACATTCTACACATACCCAAACAATAAAATTGTGAATTCGTGCGTATTTCTTTATTGCTGCAGCATGTATACTCAGATTTATTTTGACAGACGCAAAACTTAAGTGAGTCAATTAAGGTAAATTGAAGTCAATTAAGGTTCTTAATTCTGATTGGCTGAATCCCACAAAAAAAACAGTCCGCGCACTGATTTACATGCGCAACGTTACTGCGCGCGTATTACACTTCGTTTTGTGCGTCGTTTTTCCGAAAGTTATTTTTTGACGGATGAGAAAATGCGTTCGGATCGGTATACCACAATACTTTTCGCGTGATAACGATGGATGATGCGCGCAAAAAAATTTGCGCTGCGCGAACATAATTGCGCGAAGAATGTAACAGGGGCCATAGTCTTTAGTGCTTAGCTAATTGCTGTTATTAGCATTCAGTATACAATGTCTCCAGCCGCTCAAATTAGCAACATCATGGACACAAATTGACAATAATTTCCCACAATATCAGTCCTAGGAACATACAATTTTGTCACACAGCCACCTGGCTATACTGTTTGGTTTTAACCACTTGAATGCTAAGGACGCGCTCAGCGCGTCCTCAGCATTCCCGCTGGTATGCGGAGGACGCGCTGAGCGCGTCCTCGCATTGGGGTCAGCGTTCGGCCGGGTTCCGGCCGATCGCTGGCCCCTCCGTGCGGGCTGACATCCTGGATGTCAGCCCGGCATCCGGAGCAGTGGCCGCCATTATTATGTGTCATCGCGCCCCCGCGATGACACATAATTCAGGCGCCCCCCCCGCATGTGCGGAGGAGGCGCCTGAAAGGGAGGGGGGGAGGTCCTTCGGACCTCTCTCCCTCCCGATCGGCGGCTCACAGGGGCTTAACCCAGGCATCATTTGGAAGGGCACAGCCTGCCCTTCCAAATGATGCCTGGCATTAACCCCTGGGGAGCTGGATCGCAAATCGGCGCTGAAAAGCGCCGATTTGCGATCCTTCCCGGGAGCTGGCCGACATCTTGGATGTCGGCCAAGCTTCCGGGAACTCCCCAGAGGACTGGCGTCATCGTGCGCAGCACGATGACGCCAGTCCTAGCATTAACCCCTAACTGCCACGAAGTGTGGAGATAGGGAGTTCCAATGAACTCCCTATCTCCCGATCCGTGGCAGTTAGGGGTTAAATTTTGATATCGTTGGATCGGCCAGAGCATGGCCGTTCCAACGATACCAAACATGAAAGTAAAAAAAATTGTAAAAAAAAAAAAAAAGAAAAATAAAAATAAAAAAATTAAAAAAAAAAAATAATAAAAAAAAAATAACACTTTTTTTTTTTTTTTTTTGTTTTGTTAATGCAGCAATATTGTTCCCATTTCAATTATAATGTGAACAATGATGCTGCATTAACGATTTTTGTATGCGGTGCGTTTGTTAAAAATGGTGTCATTTTCCCCAAAAAAAAATGTAACGAGACCCCATCTCTAATTTTTTTAACAAGCGCACCCCATACAAAATATAACCGCAATTGCTCGCATGTTAAAATGTGGAAAAAAACACTTTACACGCTGTAAATTATTGAAAATACATATTTTATTGCATTTTTTGTTATAATATACAAACATGACATAACGTATACATATAATAATGACATATTATGAATCTACCGAGTCTGACGGAAAGAACGATATATAATATGTCGATGTCATATACTAAAATAAGCCTTCAAAACACGTTTAAACATGATGCGCAAAACAGGTAAAAAATGACCTCAGCACAGGGGCGGGAAAAGCCTCAGCAGCGAAAGGGTTAAATAAGACACATATAAATCCTGTCACTCAGCGCTTATCAGTAAGAGCAATTATTGCAGCTATAAAGCGTGTTTCTTATCTAATTCACACAAAAGCAGATAAAGCTGGACCAAAACAGAAAGAATGTTTGTTTTCAGTATAGCTATTTATTCCTGGACAGCAATGGAAATGAAAAACGCACATTCGAGGGTCCCTATAAAAAATAAAGATGGTCCCCCCTTACCCCCTGGCCCTGACCATTCAAATCCCTGGCCATTCAACTTTTTAATGTAGCCAAAGCCCTAATCCCTAGACACTGGCGTTCAACAAATACTCCAACCCTCACGGAATGGATAACTGCAGTAGATGCTATCCGAGACATGGAGGAGATGTTCTTCTCCATGGATAAAAATTATGAAAAATATTTCACTATGTGGTACTGGTGGACTGATTATATGGGATGAGCTGTTCGGTTTGATATGTTCGGAGCTCGATTCGAACATCGCCCGTTCGTATGTTTGCGAACTTCGAACATTTCCGTGTGTTTGCCGCATGTTCGCCCACAATGGACCACAATGCACTTTTTACACTGGCCTGAAGCTTGTAATTGGCTACAGCCTGCACCTGACCACAGTTTAGGTGCAAGACTATGCCAATCACGGTTCAGAGTCCTGATTGGGCAAATTATGCCCAACCATGGGCTCACAGAGCTAAGTCCCGCAGCACACTATATAGCCCCAGCGCGTGTTTTTTGAGAGGAGATTGTTGTGTTCTCACTTCTAGAATCCTCCTCCTCCCCCCCACTTGACTGATGCCTTTTCCAATTTTTTTTAGTCCACGACGCCCAGGGACGTCAAATGTAGGCACCCATTGCCAGCGTCTTCACCATATGATGCAGGACTACCTAGGGGCAAGGGCAGACCTGAATACCTTTCCAGCAGATGATCCACTGGCTTACTGGGTGTTGAGATTGGATCACTGGCCAGATCTTAGCCAATATGCTTTGCAGCTACTAGGTTGTCCTTCATCTAGCGTGCTTTCTGAAAGGACGTTCAGTGCCGCTGGAGGTTTTGTCACAGACAAAAGAGTGCATCTGTCCACCGACTCTGTAGACCGGCTGATATTTATAAAAATGAATCAGTCCTGGATCAGCAGCTATCAATCCCCTGATGCTGACGTAACGGAATATATATCGGGGATCTCTTCTGCATTCACAAAACCTCCACCACTGCACTCTTCCACAATACCACAAAGGGGTTACGGTGTGAAGGCACTTGCTGCCACCAAAGGCACAATATTTGGGTGCACTGCCACTGACGCCTATATTACCAGATCTATATCATTTTAATATTGGACTGCAGGGTCCAACCCTGCACTCTTCCACAATACCACAAAAGGGTTATGGTGTGAAGACACTGTTGCTGACACTAAAGGCCCAATTTTAAAGCACCTATTGTTACTTTCATCCAAAGCCTGCATAAGTTTCACCATAACTTAGCCAAAAAAATCACTAAACTTGTTCTGCGTGTCCTAAAACGTCTCCTCTTATAATACAGACTGCCGCCCCAAGCAGTTGTTTATGAATAGATTAAAGGAAAAGCATTTACCGTAATTTGAAACGTCATTTTTTTGTTTTTAAATGTTTCTATACATCCTACAAATCCACCTATTCACGGGCAGGTTATGGGGACCTCCTAGGCACGATATTTGAAGGAATTTTTCATTGTTATTTTTAACCCTTATTTTATGGAAAACTCACTGTTCCTTTAAAAACGTTTTTTTTTTTAACTTTTTGTCCTTGTTTCCTGTCTCCCAGGGCCCTACCCGGACCCCCATACACCTTTTATGGCAAATATCTTGCATATATGCCCTCTTGGAGGGCACTCTAAAAATTGAACTTTTGAGTCCCATTGACTTGCATTGAATTCGGTTCGTGTTCGAATTCCAACTTTTGAAATTGTTCGAGTTCGAATGCGAACCAAACACGGGGATGTTCGGCTCATTCCTACTGATTATATGTCCAAACGAACGCATTAGCAATGTTTTGGTGTTAACGGGGTGTTACGTCACACTTGAAATTCTGTCCAAGTTTTATTTCTATCCTAGCTTATTAACCTGACCTAATAACCTTGTTACATACGAACAATGTGGACCACTTTTCTGTATTCATGCCAACATTGTTTACAGTAGTATGAGATGTAAACCTTACTGATTGTATTACGCGTTATTATACGTTTTTGATTTATATCTCTAGTTATTTAGTATGACAATGTTTTCAACTCTCTCACGTTGAATACATGTATCACTTATATTAATCTCCGTTGTCATTGTTTTGGAATGTTATTTAATACAGTGATGCATATACCTGTGAAAATCAATAAAAACATATTATTTAAAAATAAATAAATAAAGATGGTAAACAGGTGGTTCAGCGACCATGTCGGAGAAGAAACATGAAGCTATGCCGGCTGATAAGCCTTGCGTGCTCAGCTAATTGTCCTCAGAAGCAAACAGTATATGATGTCTCTGGCTGCTCAGTTTGCAACGCCAGAACGAATATTGCAGCTGTAAATCCTATTGCACATTTATTGCCAGCACATTTATTGCCACAGAAAAGAATAGTCAAAGAAGGTCCTGCGACCATATAAGAGATAATAAATCTTGTGGCTAAGGTTTCTACTCAACGCGTTTAGCTGGAGCAAACCCAGCATCATCAGGAGTGAGAGTATTTTCATACGCACTCACAAGCACCCAGACAAAAATAACAAATGAAAACCGCTTCCTTTTAAAATCAGAATCATGGAACATGTACGCTCAGTTAGGTATTTGAGGGATACCCCAGTTTCGGGGCACTTGAGAATACATCAGGACAACCATTCTGAACAAATCAGATTTATGGGTATAGAATTGGTCACCCTTGGACCCAGAGGTGGCAATCTAGATCAGAAACTATTACAACGAGAGGCATTTATCTGGCTTTGCTGTCAATAAATGTGCAACAGGATTTACAGCTGCAATATTCGTTCTGGCGTTGCAAACTGAGCAGCCGGAGACATCATATACTGTTTGCTACTGAGGACAATCAGCTGAGCACACAAGGCTTATCAGCCGGCATAGCTTCATGTTTCTTCTCCCACATGGTCGCTGAACCACCGGTTTACCATCTTTATTTTTTATATGGACCCTTGAATGTGCGTTTTTCATTTCCATTGCTGTCCAGGAATAAATAGCTATACTGAAAACAAACATTCTTTCTGTTTTGGTCCAGCTTTATCTGCTTTTGTGTGAATTAGATAAGAAACACGCTTTATAGCTGCAATAATTGCTCTTACTGATAAGCGCTGAGTGACTGGTTTTAAATAAGACGCATATAAATCCTAACAGTATAGCCAGGTGACTGTGTGACAAAATTGTATGTTTCTAGGACTGATATTGTGGAAAATTATTGTCAACTTGTGTCCATGATGTTGCTAATTTGAGCGGCTGGAGACATTGTATACTGCCTGCTAATAACTAGGGATGAGCTGTTCGGGTTCGGACGGTTCGGAGTTCGACCCGAACTTTGGCAGTTCGAAAGTTCGTGAATTTCGAACTTTTTGGGTGTGTTCGGTTCGAGTTCGAAAAAAAAAAAGAAATTTTGAAAAAAGTATAGAAAATGCTTAAAAAAATACTAAAAAATCTAGAAATAAAGAGACTCTTTACTGCAGAATATTATAAGCAATGGTTTATTACATATTGAATTAAAAACTAATGTGTACGTGGAAAGATTATCAACTCTAAATGACCTCTGTTCACAAACGGGCATAACACCAGGTGTTTTTAGTCTGGTAATCAACTTGATACATTGTACACCATACTGAGGGTGGGGTGGTGTCTGCCTCTGATTGAGATTTGAGAATTAATTTCCCTAAAACATCCTAATATGCTGCATTTAACCCTTTCGCTGCTGAAGCTTTTCACACCTCTGTGCTGAGGTCATTTTTACCGCTTTCACTCATCATGTTTAACCGCGTTTTGTAGCCATATTTTGATATATGACCCAGACATATTATATATCTTTCTTTCCGGCAGACTTGGCAGATCTATATAATAAAACAGTTTCAAAGTCCGTCGCCGTCAAGTGCTGAGTGCGCATGCGCGGCGGACATTTTAAACTGGGTTGCGAGCTGGCCGTTAAAACAAACAGGTAGCTGCGCGTGTCGTCCACCTGCAAAAAAAAAAAAAAAAAATGGCACGAGCCACGCGCAGCTACCAGTTTGTTTAAACGCCGCAAGCCCCGAATCCTCCAGCGGTGACTGTCCTCAGGCTGTGGCAGGCTGCTCGGCCGGCATCCAGGCTCAGGCGAGCCCCCGGCTTGGCTTGGGCCTATAGGTCCTGCCGAGCCGGGGACTCGCCTAAGCCTGTAGGCCGGCCGAGCAGCCTGCGATAGCCGGAGGACGGTCACGCTGGAGCTCAAGGCCGAAGTAGGAGGATGTTGCCTACACATACTCCCCTACATTGGCCCTGAGCTCCAGCAGTGACTGTTCTCCAGCTGTCGCAGGCTGCTCGGCCGGCATCCAGGCTCAGGCGAGCCCCCGGCTTGGGCCTACAGGCCCTGCCGAGCCGGGGACTCACCTGAGCATGGAGGCCGGCCGAGTTGCCTGCTTGGGCGTCCTCCAGGCTCAGGCGAGTCCCCGGCTCGGCTGGGCCTCTAGGCCCAAGCCTGGGGCTTGCCTAAGCTTGGATACCGGCCAAGCAAGCAGGGTGGGTGTGGAGAGCACATACTCACCTACATTGGCCCTGAGCTCCAGCGGTGACTGTCCTCCGGCTGTCGCAGGCTGCTCGGCCGACCTCCAGGCTCAGGCGAGGCCCAGGCTTGGCTTGGGCCTACAGGCCCAGCCAAGCCAGGGACTCTCCTAAGCTTGGAGGCCGGCCGAGAAGCCTGCGACAGCCGGAGGACAGTCACCGCTGGAGCTCAGGGCCGATGTAGGAGGATGTTTCCTACACATACTCACCTACATCGGCCCTTAGCTCCTCCAGCGATGGCAGTCCCGCTTCCAGTGTCCTCTCTCCATTGGTCGCCGGTATGACGTCACAAAAGAGTTTGACCCTGGCCGGGGGCTCACCTGAGCATGGAGGCCGGCCCAGTTGCCTGCCTGGGCGTCCTCCAGGCTCAAGCGAGCCCCCAGCTCGGCTGGGCCTCTAGGCCCCAGCCAAGCCGGGGGCTCGCCTGAGCCTGGATGCCGGCCATACACACACACACACACACATATATGGTTGTTACAGTGTGTGTATGTGTGTATATATATATATATATATATATATATATACCCACATGGGGTTACAGGGTGTGTATATATATATATATATATATACCCACACGGGGTTACAGGGTATATATATATACATATATACCCACATGGGGTTACAGGGTGTGTGTATATATATATATATATATACATACACCCACATGGGGTTACAGGGTGTGTACGTATGTGTGTGTGTATATATTTATATCTCCTGTAACATATATATATATATGACTGCCCTTAGGGCATGCTTTATACCTAGTTCATAATATGTCATTATTATATGTATACGTTATGTCATGTCTGTATATAATAACAAAAATGCAATATAATTAGAATTTTCAATAATTTATTATGTGTAAAGTGTTTTTTTTCACATTTTAACATGCGATCGTTTGCAGTTATATTCTGTATGGGGTGCGCTTGTTAAAAAAATTAGAAATGGGGTCTCGTTACATTTTTTTTGGGGGGAAAATTTCGCTTTTTTTAACAAACGCACCGCATACAAAAATCGTTAGTGCAGCATTATTGTTCACATTATAATTGAAATGGGAACAATATTGCTGCATTAACAAAACAAAAACAAAAAAAAATAGATTTTTTTTTTAGAATTTTGTTTTTAAATATTTTTTTTTAAAAACAAAAAAATACATTTTTCATGCTCATGTTTGGTATCTTTGGAAAAGCCATGCTCTTGCCGATCCAACGATATCAAACATTAACCCCTAGCTGCCACGGATCGGGAGATAGGGGGTTCATTGGAACCTCCTATCTCCACCATTGGTGGCAGCTAGGGTTTAACTCCAGGACTGGCGTCATCATGCTATGCACGATGACGCCAGTCTTCAGGGGGAGTTCCTGGAGGCTTGGCCGACATCCAAGATGTTGGCCAGCTCCAGGAGAGGATCACGATCCGGCGCTTTTCAGCGCCGTTTCGTGATCCGGCTCCCCAGGGGTTAATCACAGCCACCGTTTGGAAGGGCAGGCTGTGCCCTTCCAAACGGTGCCTGGATTAACCCTCTGCCCCCCCGGCAATCGGGACGGAGAGAGGTCCGAAGGACCTCCCCCCTCCTTTTCAGGCGCTTCCTCCGCACATCGCTGCCGCGATGACATCTAATTGCTCCGTCAGGGTCCCGGAGTGCTGGGCTGACATCCAAGATGTCAGCCTGCACCGGGGGTGCAGCAATCCGCCGAAATCCGGTGGATTGCTGCCTCCTGTGCATGGACACGCTCAGCGCGTCCATAGCACAGGAGAACCACTTGGCTGGATGCGCTGAGCGCGTCCATAGCAGCCAAGTGGTTAACTGGTGTTTGAAAAAAATTCAACATAACATTTAAGACTAGGGTCAGATGAGCGCATTTTGTACGGACTGTGCGCCCATGCAGTACGGACGTACTTACTGACTGACAACAAAGTAGTGGCCAAACAGTCCGTTTTTTTCACTGACGTATCTTTTGACTGATGTAGCAGGGAAAATAAATTACAATGGAAAAACATTCTGTCCGTCAAAAATGCTGGACGTATAAATGCAGCCCGTCTGACCTCGTTTCATCACTCACATACAAAGCTACATGGACGTTGCGGATGTGGCGCACTCCGCACGTCCGTTCTAGCAGTATTACGTTCTTGCTTAGGCTAGGGTCAGACGAGCGTGATTTCTACGGACTGTACGTCCGTGCACACGGACGTACGTCAGTACAGAAGACGCAGTAGTGGCCACACAGTCCGTTTATTCACTGACGTATATTTTGACGGATGTAGGAGGGAAAATAAATTCTAGGGGATGTACGTTCTTGCCTGCCTTGCGTCCGTGGGCCGCGGCCATTGTGCGTCCGCAGTTCAGTGCGGACGTACTTCATGTGTCAGGCAGGGGCGGATCCAGAGACTAGTCTCGGGAGGGGCACTTACAGAAAATAAGGTGTTTTAGCAGAGAGCCCGACTCACGAGAATTTACAGAGGGCCCGGCTCACAGGAGCTTACAATCTAGAGGAGCAGAGGGCACCCAGGAGCTTACAATCTAGAGGAGCAGAGGACACCCAGGAGCTTACAATCTAGAGGAGCAGAGGGCACCCCGGATTTTACAATCTAGAGGAGCAGAGAGCCCCCAGCTCACACATGGATTTGCCCCCAGCTCATGGATTTGCCCAGCTCATGGATTTGCCCCCAGGTCATGGATTTGCCCAGCTCATGGATTTGCCCCCAGGTCATGGATTTGCCCCCAGGTCATGGATTTGCCCAGCTCATGTATTTGCCCAGCTCATGGATTTGCGCCCAGCTCATGTATTTGCCCAGCTCATGTATTTGCCCAGCTCATGGATTTGCCCCCAGGTCATGGATTTGCCCAGCTCATGTATTTGCCCAGCTCATGGATTTGCCCCCAGCTCATGGATTTGCCCAGCTCATGGATTTGCCCCAAGGTCATGGATTTGCCCCCAGGTCATGGATTTGCCCAGCTCATGTATTTGCCCAGCTCATGTATTTGCCCAGCTCATGGATTTGCCCCCAGGTCATGTATTTGCCCAGCTCATGTATTTGCCCAGCTCATGTATTTGCCCAGCTCATGGATTTGCCCCCAGCTCATGGATTTGCCCCCAGCTCATGGATTTGCCCCAGGTCATGGATTTGCCCAGCTCATGTATTTGCCCAGCTCATGGATTTGCCCAGCTCATGGATTTGCCCCAGGTCATGGATTTGCCCAGCTCATGTATTTGCCCAGCTCATGTATTTGCCCAGCTCATGGATTTGCCCCCCAGCTCATAGATTTGCCCCAGGTCATGGATTTTCCCAGCTCATGGATTTGCCCCCAGCTCATGGATTTGCCCAGCTCATGTATTTGCCCAGCTCATGGATTTGCCCAGCTCATGTATTTGCCCAGCTCATGGATTTGCCCCCAGGTCATGGATTTGCCCAGCTCATGTATTTGCCCAGCTCATGGATTTGCCCCCAGCTCATGGATTTGCCCAGCTCATGGATTTGCCCCCAGGTCATGGATTTGCCCAGCTCATGTATTTGCCCAGCTCATGTACTTGCCCAGCTCATGTATTTGCCCCCAGGTCATGGATTTGCCCAGCTCATGTATTTGCCCAGCTCATGTATTTGCCCCCAGGTCATGGATTTGCCCAGCTCATGGATTTGCCCAGCTCATGTATTTGCCCAGCTCATGGATTTGCCCCCAGGTCATGGATTTGCCCAGCTCATGTATTTGCCCAGCTCATGGATTTGCCCAGCTCATGGATTTGCCCCCAGCTCATGGATTTGCCCCCAGCTCATGTATTTGCCCAGCTCATGGATTTGCCCAGCTCATGGATTTGCCCCCAGCTCATGGATTTGCCCCCAGCTCATGGATTTGCCCCCAGCTCATGGATTTGCCCCAGCTCATGGATTTGCCCCAGCTCATGGATTTACCCCCAGCTTACACATGGATTTGCCCAGCTCTCACCTGGATATTGCTCCAGGCCTCCAGCTCCGGCAGGGGTTGACTCTGAGCCGGGGACCCGATGCCGGGCAGCGCGGGAGTGCCTGCCCGGTCCTGAAGAGTCCATCCTGTTGAGTGATGCGGCTGCGTGGCGTGCGTGCGCAGGTCACGCGGTCCGGCCAGTCAGGTGTTACAGAGACTCAGTACCACCTGATTAGCCGGACCACGTGACCGCCAGCGTCTGCACGCAGCCTCTTTACTCTTCAGGACCGGGCAGGCACTCCGGCGCTGCCCGGCATCGGGTCCCCGGCTCAAATCTCGGGGGGGCAATTGCCCCGTTGCCCCCCCTGGATCCGCCCCTGGTGTCAGGCTCCAATGGGCTTTCTGTCATGCTATCACAGACGTACTTTTAGGCGCAATCACGGACGTGAACACTACGCTCGTCTGACCCCAGCCTTAACCTGCGTCCGTTTGCTGCATCCGCCATGCATCGCACTTCCGTGCGGACGTACTTCGTGTGTGGGGCTCCATTGGTCAGAATGCTATGCTGCCACGGACGTACAAATGTGCGGCAACACGGACGTGATAACTGCGCTCGTCTGACCCCAGCCTTAAGCAATGTTATTTTTCACCTCGGGATTAAACATTCACAGGGTTATTCAGAGAGCGGTGAAAAGCAGGAGAATAACTGGAGAAGTGAAAATTCCTGGTCAAAATAGCCAAACCAGAAAAATTCTCCCATTTAACTCACTTTCCAAATTGGCTATTTGGTCTAGATTGTTCTCTTCTCCTGCCAGTTCTCCTGGCTTTCACCTCTCTCTCAGGGTTGTTCAGAGAAAGGTGAAAACCAGGAGAATGGCAGGAAAAGAGAACAATCTGGACCAAATAGCCGATTTGGAAAGTGAGATAAGGCTAGGGTCAGACTAACGCATTTTTCGCAGCGACCGTCAAAAAGTGCGTCCGAACGCATTGCCTTATTTTTTCACGGAATGCGCGAAAACGGTCATACGATGCGTATTTTTTGTGCGTGATTTTTTACGGATCCACACCAGGAAACTTTGGGTGTCTGGATGTTATGTTGGCCAGACATGAGCAGGGTCTGACGTCTCTAAATCACGCACACACGCCGCTAGTGGACGCAGCGCACTCTGTACGTCCGTACTAGCGGTTCTGCGTTCTCGAAAAAATGCGTTCATTTTCCACTTGTGTTGCGCAGCCGGACTTTCGTGTGACCGTACTTCGTATATTGGCCGTCATTGCCCATCATTTGCTGCTAGTGCGGCCGTGATTAAGTGCGCCTAAACGCATGTTAAAAATTCGCTAGTCTGACCCTAGCCTAAATGGGAGAATTTTTCTGGTTTGGCTAGTTTGACCTAGAATTTTCCATTCTGAAGTCATTCTCCTGCTCTTCACCGCTCTCTGAATAACCCTGACAGGGTTATTCAGAGAAAGGTGAAACTCAGGAGAATGACTGAAGAGAAAATTCTAGGTCAAAATAGCCAAACCAGAAAAATTCTCCCATTTATCTCACTTTCCAAATCGGCTATTTGGTCTCGAATTTTCCATTCTCCAGTCATTCTCCTGCTTTTCACTGCCAAAAAATCTGTAAACTTTTTCTGCGTGTCTGAAAATGTCTCCTCTTTTCATACAGACTGCCGCCCCAAGCAGTTGTTTATGGATAGATTAAAGGAAAAGCATTTACTGTCATTTGAAATGTCATTTTTTGGTTTTTACATATTTCTATACATCCTAGAAATCCGCCACTTCACGGGCAGGTTATGGGGACCTCCTAGGCACGATATTTGAAGGAATTTTTCATTTTTATTTTTAACCCTTATTTCATGGAAAACTCACTGTCCCTTTAAAAACGTTTTTTTTTAACTTTTTGTCCTTGTTTCCTGTCCCCCAGGGCACTACCCGGAACCCCATACACTTTTTATGGCAAATATGTAGCATATATGCCCTCTTGGAGGGCACTCTAAAAACCAAATTTTTCAGCCCCATTGACTTGTATGGGGTTCGAGTTCGGGTTCGGGTTCGGATCTGAACATTTGGAAAGTTCGGGCTCATCCCTACTTTTAACAGCAATTAGCTGAGCACTAAAGACTATGGCCCCTATTACATTCTTCGCGCATTCGTTTTGTGCGTATTACTACGAATTTTCCTGCGCGCATCCTATACTTAACAGTGTCAGCGCAAATGCGTTCGTGCGCTGGTATGCGGATGGTATTACAATCTTTGCGCAACGAAAGTTTGCGCGAATTTTCGTAACGTCTTTGAAAAGCAGGAGGTAACTGTAAATGTGATCGTTCTGGGTGAAACTAAATACACCAGCACGAAAAAAAAAAAAAATACAGCACAGTACAGTTACACATTCTACACATACCCAAACATTAAAATTTATAAATTGTGTCACTGTTAATTTTTATTTTTCCTTTTCCTTAGTTTGGAAATATTTTATTGGAAATGGGTGATTGATGTTGGCTGAATCCAGTGACAAATCCCGTGACAAAACAGTCTGCCCACCGATTCCTGCACGCAACGTTCATTTGCGAACGGCTTTGCGCGTCGGATTTGCGCACGAAAAATCTTGAAGGAAGAAAAAATGCGCTGATCGTAATACCTCGTTAATTTTAGCGCGATAATGGTTTTTTTTGTGCGCAAAAAAAATTGCGCGGCGCGAACGCAATTGCGCAGAGAATGTAATAGGTCTCTATATATGCTCAGTATATCAGCATCTTTTAAAGCTGAAAAATAATGCTTTAATGCTCATCAATTTAAAGGACATTGTTTAGGCACAGCGCCGGGAAGAAAAGGGAGAATATAAAGTTACTATAGAAGTAATAAATTGTCAAAGTAGCATTTAAGGGTTAAGGTGATGCTATTAAGATAAATGCCACTGACGAGAATATAGCGGCAAGATATTCACAGAGATATATACTTTGCAAATTATCCACTTTGATTAAACAACATCCTAACTCTATACTTAGCACCAATATAGAGAGTACAATAGCAGCATTGTGACTTACATATCCAGGAGTATATTGAAGGTTTGTTGTATTTCATCCAAAAAATGTTTTAATTTATATTAATAAAGATTAGATTTTATGAATTTTTTCACTTCATCCTATGTGTTAATCATGGTGTATAGATATACTGCACTATATCACTCCTATGGTTTATCCTTTTTGCCAGGGAAATAAGAATATATTGAAGGAGGAATATCTTGAAAATTGTGTACGTGACGTGTGACACTTTATGCCTCTCCTCACCTCTTTAAGGGTTTGTGCGCTGTATCTACTTCTGTGATTTGTCCCTTTCCTGTCTGCTGTCTCGTGACTCCTGTAAGTCTCCGGGTCTGTTACCCTCGGTGTCTGGCTCCTGTCTCCAGTCCACCTGGCCTCTGTCTCTGACCAATAAAACTCTAGACAGCCCTAAAATCTGTATGATTTCTAATCTGCCCCTGAAAAAATGGATCTGGGAGACTCTAAAGATTCCAATCTCCATGAATGGCTATAACAATATAATAACCATGGTATGCAGGAAAACACAAATATCCACCTACAAAACGGGGGGGGGGTCATCTGTTAAATACAGACAGACACAAGACATGCTCGACGCACGTTACACCGTCACACCACACGGCTTCCTCAAGCTATCTAGAGTTTTATTGGGTATAATACCCTTATTGTCTCGCTATATGACAACCGGTTATGTTGCTTTTTCTATATTCTATATGACTTGCTGGTTTTGTAGGAACGACTCGGTCTGCTTTGTCGCCGGTGGTTCATTCCTCTATCTGGAGTCCAATATGAGTGATCTATAGGGACAGTCCAGGAATCAGATCACACTCAGGGCATTCCCTTTTTTTGTGTGATACAATACATACTTGTATTCCTCAGTGTGTGTTCTATCGTCTCTCTCAATAGGTGGTGATACTGGCATATTTTTCAGCTGACAGATCTACACACTGGGGTTATACACCACCATGTACTAAGCTTTATACCGTGTAGCTCGATTTGGATCTTACTTTTGAGTTTTGTCGAGTCCATATCATTTTTATCATTGTATAATTTGGTGTGGCTTTTACTAATTATTTTTTGTGTATCTGTATTCTACTACAATAAATATAATACATTCTACCTGTTATACCTCGATAAGGGGGGCTCCTCCTGCCTTACTTTTTACTGTTGGATTGTAACTTTGATGGGTTTAATCCCTTATTTTATGTTGGGTACCCAGTCTCCCTTTCTGTAGGAATCACTACCCAGTTAGAGGTTCCATATGTATTCTTTGTAACATATATATACATTGACCTGCTTGGTTACATATACACATATGTGCCTGTTTATATACACATGTATCTGCCTTGTTATATAATTTTCATTTCATGCAATAACATAAACTGACCGACCAAAACCTTCAGTGTCCTGTCCTGAGCAGGTGCAGGAAAACCAGTCACTGGATTGGAAGATTTGTGCAGGTAACGGAATTTCCATGAAGTGTCCCTGAAGAGGAATTGGAACATGAGCTCTTACCTCTGTCGTTCCATCGATACATTTACTCTCTATAGCTGTCAGTGTGGCCATTAGCAGAAGGAGCTTCATCTCGCCTTGTAGAGATATCTTCTCAGGTGACTGCGGTGTGTGCCGTGTGTGCGGTGTGTGCGGTGTGTGCCGTGTGTGCCGTGTGTGCGGTGTGTGGAATGTGTGCCGTGTGTGCCGTGTGTGGAATGTGTGCAGTGTGGCTGCAGGAACGCCCTTCTTATTGCGTCAGACCTTGAAGCTTCTCATGTTGCGCTTCCTCTTCTCTATAATCTTCTAATTAAACTCCTAAAAGCAAACACTGAATGAGCTCATTGAATAAACTCAATAAAATGATGAATAATTATCAGACTGTGTTATATAAGTGTGACGTGCGTCACTTCGAGCTTGGGGTACTTGCAGGGCAGCCATCAGAAATGATGGGGCCCCTTACTGAACCTCACGATGGGCCCCCCCATAAACTTCTTCAACCTCTAAAATTCTTTCACCCAATTCCACAACAAAAAAAGGACATAACACAGCTCCACAGCAATAAAACTCACAGTAATGTGCGGTGTGTATAAGGGTATTACAGAGCTCAACAGCCATAAAACTCACAGTAATGTGCGGTGTGCATGAGCGTATCAGAGCTGCACAGCAATAAAACTCACAGTAATGTGCAGTGTGTATGAGCGTATCACAGAGCTCCACAGCAATAAAACTCACAGTAATGTGCAGTGTGTATGAGCATATCACAGAGCTCCACAGCAATAAAACTCACAGTAATGTGCCGATTTATTCAACCCCCCCAGCATTTAATTTTTCATCTTATTACCCCCCAAAAAAGGTAAGCGGTGTATAGATAGATTATAGTTGGATTGGTAACCAGAGAAGTAGACAGAAGCAATAGTCCTTCTATTTTAAAGGGGGTAACTCAGTAATTGAATATAGGTACATATATTATCCCCCCAGCATTTCATTTGCCAGATTATTACCCCCGCATTTCATTAGACAGATCATTCCCCCCCTGGCACCCCAGTGCATTAGTCAGATCACTCCCCCATTTCATTACAGATTATTCCCCCCATTTCATTACAGATCATTCCCCCATTGCATTACAGATCATTCCCCCCATTGCATTAGTCAGGTCATTCCCCCCATTTCATTACAGATCATTCCCCCCATTTCATTACAGATCATTCCCCCATTTCATTAGGCAGATCATTCCCCCCCATTGCATTACAGATCATTCCCCCCATTTCATTAGTCAGATCATTCCCCCCATTTCATTAGTCAGGTCATTCCCCCATTTCATTAGACAGATCATTCCCCCCATTTCATTACAGATCATTCCCCCATTGCATTACAGATCATTCCCTCCATTGCATTAGTCAGATCATTCCCCCCATTGCATTACAGATCATTCCCCCCATTTCATTAGACAGATCATTCCCCCCATTTCATTACAGATCATTCCCCCATTGCATTACAGATCATTCCCCCCATTGCATTAGTCAGATCATTCCCCCCATTGCATTACAGATCATTCCCCCCATTGCATTAGTCAGATCATTCCCCCCATTGCATTACAGATCATTCCCCCCATTTCATTAGTCAGATCATTCCCCCCCATTGCATTAGTCAGGTCATTCCCCCCATTTCATTACAGATCATTCCCCCCATTTCATTAGTCAGATCATTCGCCCATTTCATTACAGATCATTCCCCCCATTTCATTACAGATCATTCCCCCCATTTCATTAGGCAGATCATTCCCCCCCATTTCATTAGTCAGATCATTCCCCCCATTTCCTTACAGATCATTCCCCCCATTTCATTACAGATCATTCCCCCCATTTCATTAGTCAGATCATTCCCCCCATTTCATTAGTCAGGTCATTCCCCCCCCATTTCATTAGACAGATCATTCCCCCCATTTCATTACAGATCATTCCCCCCCATTGCATTAGTCAGATCATTCCCCCCATTTCATTACAGATCATTCCCCCCATTTCATTACAGATCATTCCCCCCATTTCATTAGTCAGGTCATCCCCCCATTTCATTAGACAGATCATTCCCCCATTTCATTACAGATCATTCCCCCCATTTCATTACAGATCATTCCCCCATTTCATTACAGATCATTTCCCCATTGCATTAGTCAGATCATTCCCCCATTTCATTACAGATCATTTCCCCATTGCATTAGTCAGATCATTCCCCCCATTGCATTACAGATCATTCCCCCCATTTCATTAGTCAGGTCATTCCCCCCATTTCATTAGACAGATCATTCCCCCATTTCATTACAGATCATTCCCCCATTTCATTACAGATCATTCCCCCCATTTCATTACAGATCATTCCCCCATTTCATTACAGATCATTCCCCCATTTCATTACAGATCATTCCCCCATTTCATTACAGATCATTCCCCCATTGCATTAGTCAGATCATTCCCCCCATTGCATTACAGATCATTCCCCCCATTTCATTAGTCAGGTCATTCCCCCCATTTCATTAGACAGATCATTCCCCCATTTCATTACAGATCATTCCCCCCATTTCATTACAGATCATTCCCCCATTTCATTACAGATCATTCCCCCATTGCATTAGTCAGATCATTCCCCCCATTTCATTAGTCAGGTCATTCCCCCCCAATTCATTAGTCAGATCATCCCCCCCCATTTCATTAGTCAGATCATTCCCCCATTTCATTAGAAACATAGAAAAATGTCGGCAGATAAGAACCTTTCGGCCCATCTAGTCGCCCAATTACATGGATACTTTACCTGGATTTATCTTTTGTTTAGGATAGCCTTATGCCTATCCCATGCCTGCTTAAATTCAATTACTGTTTTGGCCTCTACCACTTCAACTGGAAGACTGTTCCATGTATCCACCACCCTCTCAGTAAAATAATGCTTCCTGATGTTACTTTTAGGCTAGGGTCAGACGAGCGCAGTATTAACGTGCGTTTAGCCACACTTAATCACAGCCATGCTAGCAGCAAATTACGTCCAATGCCGGGCAGCATACGAAGAACGGCCGTACGAAAGTGCGGCCGTGCAACGCAAGTGACAAACGAACGCATTTTTTCGAGAACGTCAAACCGCTAGTACTGACGTACAGAGTGCGCTGCGTCCGCATAGCGGCGTGTGTGCGTGATTAGGAGATGTCAGACGCTGCTAATGTCCGGCCAACATAACGTCCAGACGCAAAAAGGGTTTTATTGATGATCCGTACAAAATCACGGACGAAAATGCGCATCGTATGACCGCTATCGCGTATTCCGTGAAAAAATACGTCCATTCGTTCGAACGCACTTTTTCACGGACAATGCGAAAAATGCGTTAGTCTGACCCTAGCCTTAAACCTTTGCCCCTCTAATCTAAGACTATGTCATCTTGTTTTGCTACTTTCAGGGTTATCCAAAGAGATCCGAATTGCTTGAGAAAGGTAACCGAACGCTGAAAATCAGCGTTCGGTTACCTTTCCTGGCCATTTGGCTATCCAGAGAGCAGGCAATTCGCCAAATCCTGTTCGGTGCCTGTTCGAGGGCAGTGAAATCCCCATGAAAAAGCACTGCTTCGGCTATTCAGAGAACACAAACCAGCAGTGAAAGGTTCCCCTAATGCCCTGCCATTCGGTGGTTTATTCGACAGGTTTATTCAGGAGAATCCCATAGGCTTCAATGTTAAAAATATTCCCGTTTTAATTCAATATCTAATAAACCGTTCATTATAAAATTCTGCAGTAAAAAGTCTCTTTATTTATAGATTTCTTAGTATACTTTAAGCATTTTTCAGATTATTTTTTTTTTTTTAAAAGGTCCGATTTTTTTTTTTTTTTAAGTTTACTTATTTTTTCTGTAACAGCCCTTTTTATTATCATTCCCTGGACCTCATGTGTAAATGTCAGACATTTTCGCTCAGTAGTTTCTTTGCAAACAGCATTTCATTTTCACAGATTCATACAAACGGTTTTGCTAATTTATTCACCTCCCTCGTCTGCGTCTCAGCTGCTTCGGCTGCTTCGGCTGTGTGCGATCGATTGGCTCCTGCTCGGGCTTTTTCCGTGGTTTTCGGCATGTTAATCCAGATGTTTTTGCTTGTTTTCGGCGTGCATTCGGTGAGTTTTGCGGTTCGTTTTCGTCAGGTTTGCGGCAGCTTTTCCCTGCAATTCAGGGACCCTGTGGTGTTTACTGAATATACCGCAGGGTCACCGAAATGGGATCGGCAAAAGGAACCGAATTGAAGAGAACGAAAAGTCACTGAACGTGCGGTGACTTTTCGAATCTCTTTGAATAACCCCGTTTGTTTCCTTTTAAATATACTCCCTTCCTCTACCTTGTGGATTCCCTTTACGTATTTAAATGTTTCTATCATATCTCCTCTGTCTCGTCTTTTTTCCAAGCTGTACATGTTAAGATCATTAAGCCTTTCCTGGTAACTAGGGATTAGGGATGAGCTGAACACCCCCCGAGTTCGGTTCGCATTCGAACTCAAACTTTTCAAAGGTTCGAATTCGAACTCGAACACGAACTCAATACAAGTCAATGGGACTCAAAATTCAATTTTTAAGGGTGCCCTCCGAGAGGGCATATATGCTAGATATTTGCCATAAAAGGTGTATGGGGGTCTGGGTAGTGCCCTGGGGGGCAGGAAACGAAGTCAAAAAGTAAAAAAAAAACTTTTAAAGGGACAGTGAGTTTACCACGAAATAAGGGTTAAAAATAAAAATGAAAAATTCCTTCAAATATCGTGCCTAGGAGGTCCCCATAACCTGCCCGTGAAGTGGTGGATTTGTAGGATGCACAGAGACATTTTTTTTTAAAAAAAATGACGTTTCAAATGACGGTAAATGCTTTTCCTTTAATCTGTTCATAAACAACTGCTTGGGGCGGCAGTCTGCATGAAAAGACATTTTAGGAAGCGCAGAAAAAGTTTAGTGATTTTTGGGCTAAATCATGGTGAAACTTATGCAGGCTTTGGATGAAAGTAACAGAAGGTGCTTTAAAATTGGGCCTTTAGCGTCGGCAACAGTGCCGCCACACCGTAACCCCTCTGAGGATATGAATCTGGTACAGGCGTCCGTGGCAGTGCACCCAGATATTGTGCTTTTGGTGCCAGGCCAGCAAGTGCCATCATACAGTAACCCCTCTGTGGTATTGTGGAAGAGTGCAGGGGTGGACCATGCGGTCCTATATTAAAAAGATATGAATCTGGTAAGGCGTCAGTGCAGCCAAATATTGTGCCTTTCATGGCAGCAAGTGCTTTCACACCGTAACCCTTTTTGTGGTATTGTGGAAGAGTTCAGTGCTGGAGGTTTTGTAAATGCAGAAGACATCCCCGATCTATTCCGTTACGTCAGCATCAGGGAATTGATAGCTGCTGATCCAGGACTGATTCATTTTTATAAATGTCAGCCGGTCTACAGAGTCGGTGGACAGACGCACTCTTTTGTCTGTGACAAAACTTCCAGCGGCACTGAACGTCCTTTCAGGAAGCACGCTAGATGAAGGGCAACCGAGTAGCTGCATAGCATATTGGCTACGTTCTGGCCAGTAATCCAATCTCAACACCCAGTAAGCCAGTGGATCATCTGCTGGAAAGGTATCCAGGTCTGCCGTTGCTCCTAGGTAGTCCTGCACCATATGGTGAAGACGCTGGCAATGGGTGCCTACATTTGATGTCCCTGGGCGTCGTGGACTAAAAAAATTTAAAAAGGCATCAGTCAAGCGGCCCCGGCCTTCACCACTATTCCTCTGATCATTCGCAGCCTCAGAAGCACCTGTGTCATTACTTGGTAACCTACCAGTGCCTGGAAAGGTGTTACACAAGTGTCGCTTTAGAGCGTCTTCAAGTTTTTTCATCCTGTGCTCCCTCTGTGTGGGCAGGATGAGCTCTGCAACTTTACCTTTGTATCGTGGATAAAGAAGGGTTGCCAACCAGTAATGATCCCTCTCCTTGATAGCACGAATCCTGGGGTCCTTTAGCAGGATTTGCAGGATAAGGGAGCCAATCCAGCGTAGGTTGGAGGTGGCATAAGCTTTCGAGTCTTCCTGGTCAATGAGGAGGATGACCACATCGTGCACTTCCTCCTCCCAGCCACGTACTAGTCCTTGTGTTTCTGGGCACACAAAACCCTCCCTTGAGGAATCCCCACCTTCAATGCCCCCACTACTTAAATATTCCTCATCCTCCTCCTGTCTGATCTGAGGAGGACCCGCTGGAATGCTGTCTGCAGAAAGACTGGGGCCTTCAGAGCTAGGGAAGGCATCCTCTTCCTCCTGCTGCTCTGCCTCTAGAGCCACATCTATAATTCCCTGCAGAGTGTGCTCCAGCAGGAACACTAAAGGAATTGTGTCACTGATGCATGCACTGTCCCTGCTCACCATCCTCGTTGCCTCCTCAAATGGTGACAGTACAGTGCATGCCTCCTTGATCATCAGCCACTGCGGGGGGGAAAGCAAGTTGACCTGAACCTGTCCTTGTGCCATACTCACACAGGTACTCGTTGATGGCCCTCTGCTGCTTGAGCAGACGCTGCAGCATTGCTAATGTCGAGTTCCACCTGGTGGGCATGTCACAGATCAGACGGTTTGTGGGAAGGTGGAATTCTCTTTGAATTTCTGCCAGGCAAACACTCGCTGGGAATGACCGTCTGAAGTGGCTGCAGACTTTTATGGCCTGGCTGAGAAGCTCTGCCAGTCCTGGGTACCTGGTTAGGAAATGCTGTACCACCAGATTTAGGACGTGTGCTAGGCATGGTACATGCATCAACTTACCCAGGCGTAGGGCGGAGAGAAGGTTGCTGCCATTATCACAGACGACCATTCCCAGGTGAAGCTGGCGTGGTGTTAACCATCTCTGCACCTGCCCCTGCAGAGCTGACAGAATTTCTGGCTCGGTGTGGCTCCTGTCCCCTAAACAAACCAGCTCAAGCACAGTATGGCATCTTTATGCTTGAGCCATTGTGTAGCCCCTGTTAGGCGTCGGTTTAACTGCCACTTTGCCAGAGACAGAGAAGGAGGAGGAGGAGGAAGAGGGAGAGGTGGTGGTGGAGCAGACAGACCTCATACAAGCAGCTTTCTGGAGGCGTGGTGGATGAACAAGCTCCAGCACAGAGCCCCGTCTTGGTTCCCTCCCAGCTGCAATCAGAGTTACCCAGTATGCCGTGAAGGAAATGTAACGACCCTGTCCATGCTTGTTGGACCACGTGCAGGGCCGGTGCTAGTGTAAGGTGGCACAGGCGGCCGCCTTACTGTTTTGGCCTGGTGCCAAACTGGTGGGCGCGAAAATACTCTTCCCCGTTTATATTCACTGCTGGCCGGGACAGCGTCATAATAAGGCGGGGGTGGAGCAGTCCGCCCAAGGTACTAATCATTAGGGGGTGTCACAGTGGCACTGGGCTGCCCAGTGCCCGTAATTTAAACTGAGTGCTCCCCCAAACGTGAACACAGTATTCCTGTGTTTTGTTCGAGAGAAAGACTAATTAGGAATGAAGGAGGTTTAAGGATTATCCCTGTATTGCACAAGAGCTTTGTTTTATGAGCTGAAGCATGGCTCTTTGTGATTGGGTACAATGGGAAGATAAACAATGGGGAAGGAGGAGGAAGGGAGGATACAAGAGGCTGGGCGGGGGACATTTTGGTATTGCAATAATTTTTCTTTTACTTACAGGTCACCTGAAATCGCTGGAGCAGAATGTCTGGAAGGAAGAGGAGCGTCCCAAATAAATTTTTGGAAGGAGAGAGCCCATGGACGGCAGGACGGCAGTACTTGGCAGCGGGGATGAGGAGGACCCGATCAGGAGGATCAAGGCGTCCGGTGCAGGGAGTATTAGCTGGCGCAGCGGCTGCGGCGTCTTCTATGCCTCTATCTTGTCCCATTCCTCTTTCTCCTTCTGTCCCCTGTCCTTTGTCCCCTGTCTCATCCTCTTCTAATTATACTGCCACCGCCACCCAGTATTCCCGAACTTCCCCCACGGCTTCTCCCACCTCTGCTCCCCGCGATCAGCCCGTTTTCTACGGCTCCCCGCGCAGCTCGTCGGGTGCAGGTGACCGCGCGGCTGATCGGCAACCCGGGCATCTAAGTTTGAGCCATCCCTCCCCTGATTTGCCCCCATATGTCCCCAGACTAGACGGGGTGGGCTCCCGGCGTCTGTCTGCAGGGTCAGATCGAACCCTTGATCGTGCCCAGTGGGGGGGGGAACAGGGGAAGCAGCCGCTGCCATTGCCAGCATGGGATCGGCGGCCATATTTTTTTCCCCAGCGTGGGAATTTGCACACGCCCAGCCCCTCCGCCCGGTCTGATGACGTCAGAGCGCCGCCATCACATGGTCAGGCGCCATGTGACCGGCCAGGAGCCAATAGGTTTAATGCGGCACCAAATTTGAATGCTGCAGCTGGCTTGGACACGGGAAAAATAGCCCAAACACAGGCGGATACTGCGTGGGCACACACGGCAATAAGGTACAGGGGGACAGAGGGCAGTTTCAAGAAAGATTGCGCACGGGTGGAGGGCAACCATTTGAATTAAGGCACAGTTGTGATAGGCGCAGTCAGAGAGACGCAGAGGGCAGCAGGGCTGGGATGGTGCAGGGGGAGCGCAGGTTTAGGTCTATGTTTAGGGGTCATTGCTCACCCAGTGGATTGCGGGATGCTTATTCTGGGGGTAATTTTGCCGGGGATGTTATTCAGGGGCAGGACAGGGGGGCCCCCCCTTCTTTGATCAGGATAGATCTTATAGTAAGGGGCAGGTTTATGGTAAGGACAGCGCAGGTAATGTGTACGTCAGGCTTCAGGGAGAGGATAGGAATTTACCTGCTAATGCGATGGATACGTATACTGACATTCTGCAATTGCAGGACACGGAGCATGGTTCCAGGGCATCAAGCCACAAGGAAAGAACACGTCGTGGAGAAGAGAGAGAGCGGTCACCAGTGTTTGGGGACATGGAGCACCCGGGGACCAGCATAGGAGGAGCAAGCGGATCGCAGACGGGTGAATCGCAGACGGGTGACCAGGTGACGGCTGCAAAGAAGGGTAAGAGGAAAAGATTTGTTGATTCGAGTGACGTTTCAGAAACGGATTCCAGCTCTGATTCTGAGGGGGGGAGAGGGGGGAGAATAAGAAGCTGTTTCGGATGGTTAAGAAGATGTGTAAAAAACAGGGCAAGAGAAGCAGAGGGAACGATTCAGACTCAGATGAGGGGTATAGCGGATCTGACAGTGAGGGGGGAGTCTGAGTTTCAGGGGACACGGTTAATTCCATTGTCGTCACATTTAACCCTTTCGCTGCTGAGGCATTTCCTGCCCGTGTGCTGAGCTCATTTTTACCGTTTTGTGCTCATCATGTTTAGATGCGATTTGAAGTCAAGTTTTCTTATATGACCAAGACAAATTATATATCCTTTTTTTCAGCAGACTCCACAGATTCAAAATTTATCATTATTATGTGTATAAGTAAAGAGTTAAAAAAAAAAGAAAAAAAAGGGGGAAAAAAAGTAAAATTTTGTTAAAATTCAGAAGAACAACATTGCATATTTTTTTCTATCTACACTTTATGACCAGAACTATTGTGGTTATATATTGATACATTAGGTGCCTTTTTAAAAATGGTGTAATGGAGAATATTTCATGGTTTTTTTGTACAAAAATATGCAGTTTTCTAAAAATCAAAAAAATCTGCTTTTTTCTTATGTCATGACTCATTGTATGTAATACATAAAATTAGTATATCTAAACCAATTGAAATGGAAAAGCTATATATTTTCTGAAACTAGACAAAATTCCGCAAAAAAAGAGACCTTTATGACACATTTTTAAATTTATTTTGTTATTCATAACTTTATTCAAAAAACATCATATTTAATGTAAAAAAAAAAATCATAATAGGTCAAGATTTATATTGCATAATTTCATATTAATTTTTGGGGTAAAATATTTTTGTTTTGCTTAACTATATAAATATATCCCTCCTATAAAATAATAGATCCAATTTGATTGCACAGATCAAGTTTAGGCAGCGTTGGAGGTGCTAATTTGCGCCATGCGCAAAATAAATTTAGAGAAGCTTTTTATGCCGGTTTTTGAAAGGAGGCATACCTGCAATTAAATGGCTCTAGCTCAACAGGGATCTAAAATATGCCAAATAAAGTATATATCCGGACAAAGTAGACTTCCAGATGAATCAAACGTGGGGTTACTTATTATTCTATCATAAATATTGAGCCCGCAACAACTTGTGGAATTTGGATTTGTGCGCAAAAAAAAAAAAAATTATTTCAATCACTTCAGACATGATAAAATCTTTGAAAACTAGGCCTTTCTCTAGCTCAACGCAAAGCCCCAACCCTTGTGATAAAAATGAGACCCAGGTTTAGTGGTCCGGGTCCCCCTAGATGGAGCACGAGGCGCTAATTTGCGCCATGCGCAAAATAAATTTAGAGAAGCTTTTTATGCCGGTTTTTGAAAGGAGGCATACCTGCAATTAAATGGCTCTAGCTCAACAGGGATCTAAAATATGCCAAATAAAGTATATATCCGGACAAAGTAGACTTCCAGATGAATCAAACGTGGGGTTACTTATTATTCTATCATAAATATTGAGCCCGCAACAACTTGTGGAATTTGGATTTGTGCGCAAAAAAAAAAAAAAATTATTTCAATCACTTCAGACATGATAAAATCTTTGAAAACTAGGCCTTTCTCTAGCTCAACGCAAAGCCCCAACCCTTGTGATAAAAATGAGACCCAGGTTTAGTGGTCCGGGTCCCCCTAGATGGAGCACGAGGCGCTAATTTGCGCCATGCGCAAAATAAATTTAGAGAAGCTTTTTATGCCGGTTTTTGAAAGGAGGCATACCTGCAATTAAATGGCTCTAGCTCAACAGGGATCTAAAATATGCCAAATAAAGTATATATCCGGACAAAGTAGACTTCCAGATGAATCAAACGTGGGGTTACTTATTATTCTATCATAAATATTGAGCCCGCAACAACTTGTGGAATTTGGATTTGTGCGCAAAAAAAAAAAAAAAAATTATTTCAATCACTTCAGACATGATAAAATCTTTGAAAACTAGGCCTTTCTCTAGCTCAACGCAAAGCCCCAACCCTTGTGATAAAAATGAGACCCAGGTTTAGTGGTCCGGGTCCCCCTAGATGGAGCACGAGGCGCTAATTTGCGCCATGCGCAAAATAAATTTAGAGAAGCTTTTTATGCCGGTTTTTGAAAGGAGGCATACCTGCAATTAAATGGCTCTAGCTCAACAGGGATCTAAAAATGCCAAATAAAGTATATATCCGGACAAAGTAGACTTCCAGATGAATCAAACGTGGGGTTACTTATTATTCTATCATAAATATTGAGCCCGCAACAACTTGTGGAATTTGGATTTGTGCGCAAAAAAAAAAAAAAAATTATTTCAATCACTTCAGACATGATAAAATCTTTGAAAACTAGGCCTTTCTCTAGCTCAACGCAAAGCCCCAACCCTTGTGATAAAAATGAGACCCAGGTTTAGTGGTCCGGGTCCCCCTAGATGGAGCACGAGGCGCTAATTTGCGCCATGCGCAAAATAAATTTAGAGAAGCTTTTTATGCCGGTTTTTGAAAGGAGGCATACCTGCAATTAAATGGCTCTAGCTCAACAGGGATCTAAAATATGCCAAATAAAGTATATATCCGGACAAAGTAGACTTCCAGATGAATCAAACGTGGGGTTACTTATTATTCTATCATAAATATTGAGCCCGCAACAACTTGTGGAATTTGGATTTGTGCGCAAAAAAATAAATAAATGGAAATTCCACATGCTGTTGCGCCCTCTATTTTTATGATAGAATTTTATTTAACCCCTCATTTGATTCATCTGGGTGTCTAGTTTCTCCTAATATATACTTTATGTGGTCTGTTTTAATTTTCTGTTGGGCTAGAGACATTTAAATGCAGGTATGCCTTCTTAAAAAAAAAAAAAAAACATTCACAAAATTTTCCCCATGAATTTTGATCAACAATTATGTAGTCTATCAACAATTGTATAGTGACTCAAAATGCTACACAAACACACACAACAAGCCCGCCACACATTTTACATTCACTCAATCAGTTGGATTGGCACATGGGGCATCCATGTGAGCAGTAACGCCACGTCAAGGCCCCAACCAGGTTACTGACCATTCACACATCTTTCACATCTGTTTCACTCACCGAATCACACACCTTTCATGCAAGAAGCTAGTAAAAGTGGAGTGAGTGACGTTAAGGGGGCAAAGAAGGGAAAAGTGCAGAAACACGGAAGGGGAAAAGAGAAAGATAATGAGGATTAGAGGGGGTGGAATAGAAACACCCCCCCCCATTCACATCTGTTTCACTCACTGAATCACACACCATTCATGAAAGAAGATAGGTAAGGGAAGTGGGTGAAGGGAAGGGGCAAAGAAAAGGGCAGAGACAAAGAAGTTGAAGACACACCATTAACACCGCAGTTCAATCTGTCTTCAGAGGCTTCTTTCTACATCTGACGTACGGAGGACATCAGATTGTTGGGGATGGGGCAACCTATTTTATTGTATGTGGGGTGAATTACATTATAACTGGGGGTGGGTAGTGAACTGTAGGTGGGTAGTGAAACGTGGTGGGTATTGAACCGGAGTGGGTAGTGAAACGTGGTGGGTAGTTTTTTATTAACACTGCTATAAAATAATGGGGATGGTTTTGGTTTGTTTTTTTATTTGGGAAAATTTAGAGGAATAGCACTATCCAGGAATAAATGCCAGCATGATCCGGGCAAGCTCTGTCCAGATTACACTGCACTGTGTCCATCAGAATGTCATCAAGATCTGCAAAGATCTTAACGGTGCTATAGCCAGATTTATCAAGAAGCACAAAATCAGTGGCATACCTCAACCTGAAATCTGTTTGTTCTCAGCCGAGAAACAATTCGGTCCCGGTATGCCACTAGTAATGTGTCACTGTATGATAAATCTTGAAACAATCGGGCACACAAAGACCTGGTTTGGAGGGGCAGTCAGGGCAGTGAAGGCGGCTTTCCTTACGCCGCCCTTGGCGCGCGCAAACCCGACACCTTTTACATGGGGTCACTCTTTTTTCAGTTGGAGGAATGTAGCCAGGAAAGTGGCGGTCACGCAACCTAATTACATCCTCCACCTCTTCAACAATGGGAGCATTCTCTTCTGGACAGAGAAGGGACTCGATAACAGATTCCTGAAATTTTAGGAATGTTATCCGTCGGGCATGAGTGGCCTGATACAAGATGAATGCGTTAAGCATTGACATCTGTATCAGATGGACTGCCAGCTTTTTGTACCATACATATGCCTTGCGAGAAGCGAGATATGGTACAAGCATCTGGTCAGACTTGTCCACTCCTCCCATGTACCGATTATAATCCTGTACACATAGGGGTTTCATGATAGGGGAATCTCTCCATCTGACGTGAACTGCAGATGTGCATTCGTTATGTATCGTTGTAAGTAAATGCACATCCTTTTTGTCTGTGTATTTCACAGCCAGCAGTTCACCGCAGCGCAAGGCAGATGTTTCTCCTCTCTTTTGCTTCCCAAACTGTTTTGTTGGAAAGCCTTTCCTATTCGAACGGATGGTGCCACAGGCTCCAGTACCATTGCTGTACAAAAATTTGTACAACGGCACACCCGTGTAAAAGTTATCTGTATAAATACAGTAACCTTTACCGAATAGTGGATAAGCGAGGTCCCACACTATTTTTTCAGTGGTGGAGAGGGCGGGGGGGCAGTCAGGGGGGCCAGCTGCGAGTCCTTTCCAGTGTACACACGAAAGCGATACATGTATCCACTGGAGCTTTCGCACAGCTTATAAAGTTTTATCCCATACCGAGCTCGCTTCGAAGGGAGGTACTGCTTGAAAACAAGACGTCCCTTATAAAGCAGCAAGGACTCGTCGACTGACAAGTTTTGGCCTGGAGTGTATAACTCTTCAAATCTTGCCATCAGATGGTCAAGAAGTGGCCGCAACTTGTACAGTCGGTCGTGATCTGGGTGGTCACGGGGCAAAGCATTTGCATTATCATTATAATGCAAATACCGCAGGAGCAATAAATATCTGTCCCTGCTCATAGTAGCAGGGAAGATAGGGGTGGTTTGGGTACTCTTTTTTGACCAGTATGAGGCTATGCTGGGTTTTTGCACAATCCCCATCTGCAGAGTGAGGCCCCAGAACTTCCTCATCTCTGGCAAACTGGTTGGGGTCCATTTACGCGCCCTCGCACTTGGCAACAATTCTGCCCCTAGACCTTGAAAATATTGTTCGGCATACAGATTGCTCTGCTGAACAATAAATTCCAAGAACCCATCATCTATAAATAGCTGAAAAAAGTTGATCGGTTCAAAATTAGTGGTGTCCACTAGTATACCAGGATTGCCAGAAAATTGTGGCAATACTGGCTGGACCATATTAGGGGAGGTCCAGTCAGATCCTGGTTCAGGCATCGCCACAGCCTGTGTTGCAGATACCCCTGCAATAGGCCTTTGGGCCGGTGCAGGATCAGGTAGTGCAACTACAGACCGTGCGGTCCCTGCATTACCACGGGAGCACCCTGGTAACTCCATGCGGCCACGCCGTGGC
The DNA here is from genome assembly GCA_009667805.1 of Leptobrachium leishanense. Classification (NCBI taxonomy): domain Eukaryota; kingdom Metazoa; phylum Chordata; class Amphibia; order Anura; family Megophryidae; genus Leptobrachium; species Leptobrachium leishanense. The sequence goes on along the minus strand of CM019071.1, from coordinate 42,919,168 downwards.
TCATCATGTAGTTCTTCGTCACTGGAACCATCACTATCTGATGATGCTCCAGGGACAAAGTCACTGCCTGAATCTTCAAAAGATTCATCAGCGCTGAGATCAGAGTCTGACATCATAAGGACGTCAGCTGCTTCCTCAGCGCTTAGAAACCTTTTAGCCATAATTTGCTTTCTGAAAATGTATTTTCAAAAGAAAATTACGCCGTTTGATAGTATCTATATATATAATATGTGTGTATATATATATATGCACGTGTGTGTGCGTATATAATATATTCTATATATATATATATAAGCGTGCGCGTGTGTGCGTGCGCGTGTGTGCGCGTGTGTGCGCGTGTGTGCGCGTGCGCGCGTGTACGCGTGTGTGCGTGCGCGTGTGTGCGTGTCGCGTGTGTGCGTGTGTGCGTGTACGCGTGTGTGCGCGCGTGCGCGCGTGTGCGTGCGTAAATATGTGTATATATGTGTGTGTGCGTATATATGTATATATATGTGTGTGTATATAATATATATATATATATAATGTGTGTATTAGGAATTTATCACCTATTTTATGGAGACAGCCTCTGCGACACTAACACCTCTCAATCCACATGCAGACTGAGGATAGAAATGAAAAAATTATCAAGATTTGAAAAATTCATTCCCCGTGATTGGCTGGAGGGTCAATCGCTAGGTTACGGGGTCATTTTAGGGTTATATTTCTATCCTCAGCGGCCATGTTGGAGGTGGCAGTGATAATTGTGACAGCTAAGTGATCATTGTTACTACAGTGATCACATAGCTGTAACAATAAAAAGTGAAATAAAATAATAAAAAGGGGATTGTATTTTTATTAAATGTGGGGTTTGGGGGCATCTGGGCAGTTTTGATTTTTTTTACTGCCCTTAGAGACCCTGTGTGTAGTGTTTTTTACTTTATGTTTTTTTTTTTACATTTTTTTTACGTTTTACATTATAATGAGGCACACCGTTGGAAAGCTCAGGCTCTGGGCTTTCCATCGGTGCCTCATTTATTACTGCAGCCCTTACGGATGAGGAGATAGAGAGGTCCTAAGGACCTCTCCCCCCTCCTCCTAAGGGCTGTCTATGCGGCTGTTGAAGGTGACGTCATCACGCCAGGCGTGATGACGTCACCGCGACTCCCATGATCCCACAGTGAGGGCCGACATCCCGGATGTCGGTCCCTCACTGTTTGCCGCCGGGGATCTCATTCACACCGCCGCTTCGCTGCCGGGAGGATCGGACGCGCTGAGCGCGTCCTCCGCACAGCAGCGGGAACTTCCTGGACGCGCTCAGCGCGTCCGTAGCAGCGAAGTGGTTAAAGCCTAAGGCAATCAGAAAGGTGCAGGAAGGGAGATACTTGGATTTATTTATCATTACGAGGGAGGCCGTGGCAGCTAGGGGGAGGGGAGGGGAGCAGTCCAGAAAAAGGGGATCATTTATGGAATGGGTTAAGGGGTTCGCAGTTTATGCAGAATGTTTTTTGGGGAAACATCCCGGCCAGGTTAAAGGTATGTTGAGGTATTTGCATTTAATCACAGATTGTGCCACGGCGTATGGGGGGTTTTCATGGAGGGATTACGATGAGGAGTTTATTAAGGGTAGTGTCGGAACGGGGAAAAAGGGAGGAAGGATTTCGGGGTCAAGATTTTGGATACATGGTCCAGGTTGGTGAGGGTGTATGATGGCCAGGGAGGGGAGGGCAGGGGGGCAACAGGTCGGTAAAGAGGGAGACAAGGGAATGCTGGGCTTTTAATGAAAAGCGGTTGTGAGAAGGGCATGGCGTGTAGATACAAGCATATGTGTAGATTTTGCGGAGGGGCACACTCAGGAGTTGATTGTAGGCGGAAGGATGCGGGGAGGAATAATTCCTTTCGTCACCCAGGTAAATGGGCAGGAGGGCATGCTGGTCCCAGCCAGAACACTGATCTGGGTAAATGAGTTAGTGGAGGAGTTGAAAGGGTACCCGAATGTGGAGGACAGGGAGGTACTGAGTAGCGGTTTTCGGGAGGGATTCAGGATACCGGTTATGGGGCATGTGATGGGGGCAAGAGAGTAAAAAATTTTAAGTCAGCATATGAGCTACCAGAGGTCTTGAAGGAGAAGTTGGAGAAGGAGGTGTTACTAGGTAGGATGGCTGGTCCATTTGTAAAGTCGCCGATAGAGAAACTAGTGATTTCGCCGCTGGGGGTTGTGCCTAAGAAGGAGAAGGGGAAATACAGGATGATCCGAGGGGGCAGTCTGTGAACGATGCTATAAGTCAGGAAGATGCTTCTGTTACCTACCAGTCTTTTGATCAAGCAGTGAGTTTGGTATGTGAGGCTGGACAAGGGGCTGAGTTGGCAAAGGTTGACATAGAATCGGCTTTCAGGCTGTTACCGCTACATCCAGAGAGTTTTCGGTGTAAGTTCAATGGACAATTCTACTTAGACAAATGTTTGCCCATGGGGTGTGTGATATCATGCGCTCACTTTGAAAGGTTTAGTACATTTTTGCACTGGTTGGTGGAGGAGAAAGCAGGATGTAAGAGTATGGTGCATTATTTGGATGACTTCATGATAGTGGGCGCCAAAGGGACAGGAGAATGTGGCAGGGTCATGGAGGTGCTGTTAAGGACGTTTGCTCAGCTAGGGGTCCTGGTGGCGGAGGACAAGTCAGAAGGGCCCTGTGTTAAGTTGACATTTTTGGGCATTGAGATTGACTCGGTGAACGAGCTATGCAGGTTGCCGGAAGACAAGGTTGAGAAACTGAGGTTGGCTATTCGGCAGGCAATGGGAATGGAGAAAATCAAGCTTAGGGAGTTGCAGAAGCTGTTGGGTTTGCTGAATTTTGCATGTAGGGTAATTCCAGTAGGTAGGATATTCAAGAGGCGGATGGAAATTTGTACCAGGGGGGTCACCAAGCCGAATTTCAGGATCAGGCTGAGCCAGCAGGTTAAGGAGGATTTGGGAGTGTGGGATTTCTTCTTCAGGGACTTCAATGGGATGAGAGTCTGGAAGAGAGGGTCACAGCGGAAAGATACAGCTTTTTACAGATGCCGCGGGAGCTTCTGGTTTTGGGGCATACTTGAATGGAAGATGGTGTGCTGGGGAATGGCCGCAGGAGTGGATTCAGAGAGGTTGGGTTACAAATTTGGTGTTGCTGGAACTCTTTCCAATCGTGGCAGCGATTCAGTTGTGGCGCAAAGAACTGGCGAATAAAAGCATTTTGTTTTGGTCAGATAACCAGGGTGTGGTCCAGGTGCTGAATAGTATGTCAGCATCATCTCCTCAGGTTATATATAGCCTATGTTAGGTACTTGGTGTTGTTATGTTTGCAGAACAATATAAACTTTAGGGCTAAACATATCCCGGGGGTGGAAAATGTGGTGGCGGATGCATTGTCTCGGTTTAAGTGGGATGTTTTCCGTCAGTTGGCGCCGGAAGCGAATCTGCGAGGTGAAGGCTGCCCTTCGTTTCTTTGGCAGATCGGGAACAGATAGAGGTCATCAATGAGTTGGTGAGGAGATCGTTGGCACCAAAGACGTGGGTATTGTACAGTAAACATTGGGAGGAGTGGAGCGAGTTCAGGAGGAGTCGGGAAGGGGGAGCAGATAGGGTGTTCTTAGAATACTTGCAGAATTTAAGGGGGAAGGGGATAAAGAAGGGATTACTAGGGAATATTTTAGCCGGTATTTCCTACTTTGCTCGGTTAAGGGAAGAGAAGGATGTTACTAAAGGATTTGTCGTTAGGAAAATTTTGCGAGGATGGGGTACAATGGGGGACAGGTGCGGTGATAAGAGGGAGCCAATAACGCGAGAGAGGCTGGTAGCTTTGGGGCGAATACTTAGCAAGGTCTGTAAGGACAGGTATGAGGCCAAGCTATTTAGGGCAGCTTTTGTTTTAGCTTTTTCAATGGCTTTAAGGATTGGGGAGCTGGTCGCCCCAAGCAGACATTCCACCCAGTCAGGTTTAATGAGGGAGGACGTGAGAGTAACAGAGGGGGCAGTGTTGGTGTTAATAAGAAAATCGAAAACGGATACAGAAGGAAAGGGGGTGTGGGTTGCTGCTAGGGCGCAGGCCGGGGAAGTCTGTCCATTGGGATGTGTGAGGGGATACTTGGAGGCGGCTCCGGCAACTGGGCACATGTTTTTGAGACACATGGATGGTACTAATTTATCGCAGTACCAATTCAAGATGGTTTTGCGCAAGGCTGTTGAGAGTCTTGGTTGGAAGGGGAGTTGCATTGCTCCGCATTCGTTCAGGATAGGGGCAGCTACCACAGCAGCGGAACTGGGTTGCCCTACAGAACAAGTTAAAATCAAAATTAAAATCTGATTGAATCAGAGCACTGTACTTGCTACGCATCCTCAAGCAGCATGTCACTGTCATTGTAGTCAAACAATTCAGCCGACTCCTCCGTGTGTGATAGTGAGTCTACGGCAGGAGTAGCTGTTGACATGGAGGCTGCATTAGATGCTTTGGCACCTGAGGTAGACTGTAAAGCACTACAAGCCTGGCTGGCAGAGGACTCGGAGGATGAGGATGGCCTGGTTAGCCAATCCACCAAATCCTCTGTATGTTGCTGCTGCTTAGGTCAGCCAGCACCAGTTAGAAAGGACAAGCGTGCCCCTGCAGAGGATGCACCACGTCCACCACGATCAGAGGCACAGCCTCCCGACACAGAGGCTGCTTGCCCTCTTATCTGTGTCTGGGAACGTCTCCCTGTCCTTTTTGGTGTTTCAGACACGGTGAGTGATATATAGATTAAATATATACAGAACTCTGATTCAACTCTGGTATAAAGATTAAAGATTTCCAGAACTCTGGTATAACTCAGTGAGACACCCTGATAACTGTCAGCCAGTGACAAGACACAGATTACAATTTCCAGAAACCTCCTATAAGTCAGTGAGACCCCCTGATGGGTGGCAGTGACTAGACACAAATTACAATTCGCAGAAATCTGCTACAAGTCAGTGAGACCCACTGATAGGACTGATAGCTGGCAACAGTGACAAGACACAGATTACAATTCGCAGAAATCTGCTAGAAGTATGTGGGACCCCCTGATAGCTGGCAGTGAGAAGACACAGATTACAAGTCTCAGAAACCTCCTATAAATCAGTGAGACCCCCTGTTGGGTGGCAGTGACAAGACACAGATTGCCTTAATTCCCAAATATTTTGTAGAAATTACTGACCCCCCAAAATTGTTGCTGGTGGCAGTGACAAGACAAAGATAACCTCAATTCCAAAATATTTTGTAGAAATTACTGACCCCCCAAAATACTGGGTGTCAGTGAGAACACACAGATTAGAACAATTCCCAGATATTTTGAAGAAATGAGACCCCCCCAGAGACCCCCCAGTAGCTGGTGGCAGACTGGCAGTGAGAACACACACTAACACAACAACAATCTCCTCTCAAACGCGTGCTGAAGTGCTGTGTGAAACCTTATATAGTGTGCTGCGGGACTTAGCTCTGTGAGCCCATGATTGAGCCGTGATTGGCATAGTCTTGAACCTGTCTTGCACCTGACCTGTGGTCAGGTGCAAGGCTGTAGCCAATTACAAGCTTCAGGCCAGTGGAAAAGTGCATTGTGGTCCATTGTGGTGCATTGTGGGCGAACACGCAGCGAACATGCGGAAATGTTCGTAGTTCGCGAACATGCAAACAGGCTATGTTCGATGCGAACTCCGAACCGATCAGCTCATCCCTATTGTGTAACACCTTTCCAGGCACTGGTAGCTTACCAAGTGATGACACACGTCCTTCTGAGGCTGCGGATGATCAGAGGAAGAGCGGTGAAGGCCGGGGCCGCTTGACTGATGCCTTTTTAAATGTTTTTAGTCCACGACGCCCAGGGACGTCAAATGTAGGCACCCATTGCCAGCGTCTTCACCGTATGGTGCAGGACTACCTAGGGGCAACGGCAGACCTGGATACCTTTACAGCAGATGATCTACTGGCTTACTGGGTGTTGAGATTGGATCACTGGCCAGAACGTAGCCAATATGCTATGCAGCTCTTAGGTTGCCCTTCATCCAGCGTGCTTTCTGAAAGGACATTCAGTGCCGCTGGAGGTTTTGTCACAGACAAAAGAGTGCGTCTGTCCACCGACTCTGTAGACCGGCTGACATTTATAAAAATGAATCAGTCCTGGATCAGCAGCTATCAATCCCCTGATGCTGACGTAACTGAATAGATCGGGGATGTCTTCTGCATTCACAAAACCTCCACAATAACACAAAGGGGTCACGGTGTGAAGGCACTTGCTGCCACTAAAGGTAAAATATTTGGGTGCACTGCCACTGACGCCTTTACCAGATTCATATCATTTTAATTTAATTTTAATATTACATTTGCGCGCATCATTTTAATGTCTTTGAAAACCTGGTGTTAATTTACAATCTGAACGTTCTGGCCGAAACGAAATGAACCTGCACAAAAAAAAAAATACAGCACAGTACAGTTACACATTCTACACATACCCAAACAATAAAATTAGTAAATTGTTTAATTTTTTATGTTTGTTGCAGCACATATACGCAGATAGACTTTGACTGGCGCAACAACTGAAACCTAGCAAATGGTGGTTCTTAATTCTGATTGCCCACCGATTCCTGCACGCAACGGTCAATTGCCCATCCGATTTGCGCTCGAAAAAAACGTGAAGGTTGAAAAATGCGCTCGGATCGTAATACCGCGTTAATTTGCTCGCGCTAAAGTTTTTTGTAATCCTAACACTGATTAACACTTTGCGCTCCCCATGTTATGCATAGGGAGCGCAAAGTACTGTAACCTCGTGCTGAAAAGCACAAGGTACCAAACGGTGATGGGTTTCTTAACCCATTAGCGTTTGGACTGCAATGTGCGGTGGCCACCATGGCTAACGTTAACGCTCGCGCAGGTGAACATTAACGTTAGCAACAAGAATGTAATGTAGCCCATTATGAAACACATTACAATACACAGTAACCGGACTCATACCTGCTCACCACGCACACCGCATGACACTGAGGCGTCTCTCAGTGCTTCAGAGACAGGGCCGCCATCAGGGCATTACGCCCGATGCTGCCCTAAAGGGCCCGGAGGGGTTCCTGGGCCCCCGTCGGCAGTGGCGTTGCCCTTTTACAGCTCTGGTATCGGACTTTATGAGTCCGAATCCGGATCTGTGTCTCTGCTGCTGCAGGAGCCGGAGGAGACACTGTGTCTCCTCCGGCTCCTGGCAGCTTCACTGGCTGGCTGGGCAGGGCCAAGCAGCATGTGGGGGCCTCCAAAGCACATTGCTTTGGCTCCGCCCCCTCCACTCAGTGAAGCTGCGCGCCTGCGCTGGAGGGCCCGGGCTGAAGATCAGAAAAGAAGAAGAGAAGAAAAGAAGAGCTGAAGGAAGGAAGACAGCGGAGTGGTGAGCCAGGGCCCAGCCCAGACCCAGGGCCCAGACCACAAGGCCCAGACCCCAAGGCCCAGACCTAGGGCACAGACCCAGGGCCCAGACCCCAAGGCCCAGACCAAGGGCCCAGACCCCAAGGGCCCAGACCCCAAGGGCCCAGACCCCAAGGCCCAGACCAAGGGCCCAGACCCCAAGGCCCAGACCCAGGGCCCAGACCCCAAGGCCCATTGCCCAGACCCCAAGGCCCAGACCTAGGGCCCAGACCCCAGGGCCCAGACCCAGGCCAGACCCACGGTCCAGACCCCAGGGACCAGGCCCAGCCTAGACCCAGGGCTCAGACCCCAAGGCCCAGCCCCAGGGACCACACCCCAAGGCCCAGACCCAGGGACCACACCCCAAGGCCCAGACCCAGGGACCACACCCCAAGGCCCAGGGCCCAGACCCCAGGTCAGACTCAGGGCCCAGACCCCAGGCACCAAACCCCAAGGCCCAGTCCCAGGGACCAGAGCCCAGACCCAGACCAGACCCCAGGGACCAGGCCCAGCCAGACCCCAAGGCCCAGAGCACAGACCCCAAGGCCCAGACCCAGGGACCAGGCCCAGACCCAAAGGCCCTCATATACAGCCCGTTACTGTGAGATTTATTGCTGTGGATTCTGTGATACGTTCATACACATTGCACATTACTGGGAGTTTTATTGCTGTGGTGCTCTGTTATGTCCTTTTTTTTTTTTGAAGGGGGACAAAAGCTGTTAGACATTGAGGGAGTGCCAGGGGGGGGCCCCATCGTGAGGTTTAGTAAGGGGCCCCATCATTTCTGATGGCTGCCCTGTTCAGAGATATTATCATTGCAGCAGTGTTACTTCTCCTCAGAAGTCCATGTTCTTCCTGTGTACAGGTTCCTGGCTTATAATTCAACTACTCCTGTCTCTCTGCCTGCCCTGACCTCTGAAACGTTTGTGACTGATGCTTTCGGCCTGTCCCTCTGTACTGTGATATTAGCCATTACCCCCTATCTCTACACCTGGGCTCAGACCCCGCGCGCACCACCGATGACCGGAGAATGGAAAGGATGAAGGATTTTAAGGGCAAATTCATGTTTCTGTCTGATCTAAACCTGTGGATTGAGCGTGAGAATTAATTAAGTCAAAATATGTATACACAGAAGTCAAATGAGTTACCGTGTGTGCAAAGTGCGTCAACCAGATCCTGTTCTTGTATTTATCCTCTGCGTTTCCTGCCAACTATGTTTAATGTGGAAATACTTTTTATTAAACATGGCGGATGAAAAGCCTCCGGCGCCCTACATCACAGACAGTGGAGTCAATAGGGTTGGTGTCACCCGGTGCGGTAACTCATGGTGTCACCCCCCCCCCCTGAGTTTTGCGGTTTCTTTTTTTAGCTACTCTTACTCATAAATCAGTACTCCAAAATAACACTGAATGCTCATACACACAGCGCACATTAATGTGAGGTTTATTGCTGTGGAACTCTCTCATAAGTTCACACACAAATTTTGCTCACACACAAAAGTACGGTGCCTGTTCGAAGGCAGTGAAAGTGAAGGCACACATGGATATATATTGCCCCCAGCAGCTCTGGATATATTGCCCCAGCTCACAATTATATATTGCCCCCAGCAGCTCACCCATTGATATATATTGCCCCAGCTCACATATGGATATATTTCCCCAGCTCACATATGGATATATTGCCCCCAGCTCACATATTGATATATTGCCACAGCTCACATATGGATATATTGCCCCAGCTCACATATGGATATATTTCCCCAGACCAGCTCACACATGGAATATATTGCCGCAGGCCTGCTCACACATGGAATATATTGCCCCAGACCAGCTCACACATGGATATATTGCCCCCAGACCAGCTCACACATGGATATATTGCCCCAGCTCACACATGGATATATTGGCCCAGCTCACACATGGATATATTGGCCCAGCTCACATATGGATATATAGTGCCCCAGCTCACACATGGATATATTTCCCCAGCTCACACATGGAATATGTTGCCCCAGACCAACTCACACGTGGAATATGTTGCCCCAGACCAACTCACACGTGGAATATATTGCCCCAGTCCAGCACACACGTGGAATATATTGCCCCAGTCGAGCTCTCACGTGGAATATATTGCCCCAGACCAACTCACGCTTGGAATATATTGCCCCAGACCAGCACACACGTGGAATATATAGCCCCAAACCAGCTCACACGTGGAATATATTGTCCCAGTCCAGCTCACACATGGAATATATTGCCTCAGACCAACGCACACGTGGAATATATTGCCCCAGACCAACTCACACATAGATATTTTGCCCCAGACCAGCTCACACATGGATATATTGCCCCCAGACCAGCTCACACATGGATATATTGCCCCAGCTCACACATGGATATATTGGCCCAGCTCACACATGGATATATTGGCCCAGCTCACATATGGATATATAGTGCCCCAGCTCACACATGGATATATTTCCCCAGCTCACACATGGAATATGTTGCCCCAGACCAACTCACACATGGAATATGTTGCCCCAGACCAACTCACACGTGGAATATATTGCCCCAGTCCAGCACACACGTGGAATATATTGCCCCAGTCGAGCTCTCACGTGGAATATATTGCCCCAGACCAACTCACGCTTGGAATATATTGCCCCAGACCAGCACACACGTGGAATATATAGCCCCAAACCAGCTCACACGTGGAATATATTGCCCCAGTCCAGCTCACACATGGAATATATTGCCTCAGACCAACGCACACGTGGAATATATTGCACCAGACCAACTCACACATAGATATTTTGCCCCAGACCAGCTCACACATGGAATATATTGCCCCAGACTAGTTCACACGTGGAATATATTGCCCCAGACCAGCTCACAGTTGGTTATATTTGCCCCCCAGCTCATATTATTATTATTATTATTATTATTCTTTATTTATAAAGCGCCAGCATATTCCGCAGCGCTGTACAATAAGCACAGTATAGACAGGGTTACAATACATTGAACAACATTTGACAAACAGTACAGGAGGAGATGAGGGCCCTATTCCCGTAGGAACTCACAATCTGGGAGGGTTGGGGTTGGAAACAGGAGGAGAGGACTGTAAGGTGAGAGTGATTGATGGTTGCGTCAGTGAGTTGGGTGGTAGGCTTCCCTAAATAGGAATGTTTTCAGGGAGCGTTTGAAGGAAGAGAAGTTAGGGGAAAGTCTGACAGTACGAGGGAGAGCGTTCCAGAGAGTGGGGGCTGCGCGTGAGAAATCCTGCAGTCTATCATGGGAAGAGGTGATGCGGGGAGAAGCTAGGCGCAGGTCACTGTTTGACCTTAGGGAGCGGGCTGGGGTGTATTTGGTGATTAGTGAGGACAGGTAGTGGGGAGCTGAGTTAGTGAGGGTTTTGTAGGTAAGGATAAGGATTTTGAACTTAATTCTGCAGTGGATGGGGAGCCAGTGAAGGGACTCGCAGAGGGGAGCGGCAGAGACAGAGCGGCGGGTGAGGTGAATTAGCCTGGCGGAGGCGTTCAGGATGGATTGTAGGGGGGAGAGGTGGGACAGAGGGAGGCCAGATAAGAGATTATTGCAATAGTCGAGTCGGGAGATTACCAGGGCGTGTATGAGTTGTTTTGTGGCGACAGCGGTAAGAAATGGCCGAATTCTGTAAATATTACGCAGTTGATATCGGCAGGAGGAGGAAAGAGACTTGATGTGGGGGATGAAGGAAAGAGCAGAGTCAAGTGTAACTCCAAGACAGCGAACTTGGTTTGATGGGGAGATGGTGATACCCTCCACCGTGATCGAGAAGTCAGGAGGTGGGGCGGCATTAGAGGGAGGAATAAGTAGGAGCTCAGTCTTTGACATGTTGATCTTTAGGTGGTGGGAGGCCATCCAGGAGGAGATGCCAGATAAACAGTCACTGACTTTGGAAAGGACAGGGGGAGAGAGATCAGGGGTAGAGAGGTAGATCTGAGTGTCATCAGCGTAGAGGTGGTAATTAAAGCCAAAGCTGTTGATGATTTTGCCCAGGGAGGAGGTGTAGATGGAAAAGAGCAGAGGACCAAGGACAGAGCCTTGAGGTACACCAACAGATAGAGGCAATGAGGAGGAGGAGTTACCAGCAAAGGACACACAGAAGGACCTGTTGGATAAATAGGAGTCAATCCAAGCAAGTGCAGTGTCACCCAGCTCATATGGGTATATTTGCCCCCCAGCTCATATGGGTATATTTGCCCCCCAGCTCGTATGGGTATATTTGCCCCCCAGCTCTCACCTCCAGTCTGGTACACCGGGAGGGTGCCTGTCGGCTCCCCTGAGAAGATCCTGCCGGCGGCTGCGTGCTTTTTCTCTTATGAGGCCACCAGCATGAATATCTGCCGCTCGTCTGGTGTTCTATACACCAGCCAGCGCGATCTCGCGGCTGGGTGGTGTATAGAACACCAGACGAGCAGCTCAGCAGATATTCATGCTGGCGGCCGCGCATAAGAGAAAAAAGCACGCGGCCGCCTGCAGGATTTTCTCGGGGGGAGCGCTTGGGTGCCCCCAAACTGGATGCTTGGGGCCACGGCCCCGCTGCGCTTTGGTGTCACCCTTAGGGCGGGTGACTCCTGGTGCGGGCCGCACCCCCTGCCCCCACGTAGCGACGCCACTGATCACAGACCATCCAGCACAATGTATTTACCCATTGGATACACAGTGTTTGCCTCCTCTATAATATCCTGGGAACACGGCTGGTTCCTCACATGTTCCTGTGTGTTCACTTTGTTGCCGAGATTTTTATTTTTTTTGGATAATTATGTGACTTCAAATGAGGTCTTTCCAGGTGGTGACCCCTCTATGAAGATACATTAAAGTATTAGTCCAGTCGTTTCCTCTTTCCGGGCTCTTACCAGGCAGTACGTAGAAGGCTGTTCACACTGTGCAATTTGAAAATCACGTGTTTTTCCAGGCGATTTTCATATTCGCGACATTGTGCGATAATGTCGCGGTTTTGCGCAATTTTGCAAAACAGCACCAATGCAAATCGCAAAGAAGGGTCATGTACCAGCGACAAGCTACAGCGACGCGTGACATGCGACATTGCGCTACGTCGCGCCTCAAGATGTGAACAGCTCCATTGAAATGCATTGGAGAAGCTACATAGCGCGATATCGCTGCAAAATCCGCGCGATAAATCACACAGTGTGAACGGGGCCTTAGGTACCGTGATACTAGCCCTTGACCTTGTGACCAGTATGGAACTGAGCTCATGATTGCCCAATAAATAATCTCTTGATCTTGTTGATACATGTGACAGGACTAGTTTATATTCCCGGATGAGTAGTTAAATTTCCGGGGAAAAATCCTTTATATGGCGCCTGTCTACAATAGTACGGGCTGCTGCCTAACTTCAGATAGAGGGGCAGTGTTACACACCTGCCAATATATGTTTGGAAATGGATGGTATAGCTGTGTCGGGCGCTGCCTGTAAATAGGTATCTCGCACTTAGTGAAGTGTGATATTCGTGGGGTTGGGATCCCTCGGTATTATGATGGAAGTGGGAGATAGTGGTGGTGAGATGGTAGTGGGATAGATGGTGCTTTTTGTGTACAAGTTTTGATGGTAATCGCCGTGTACAAAAGAGTATTTAGGGTGTCAGTACAAAGGTATACAATCAGTACAATCAATAAGAAAGCAAAATTAGTTAAAGATTGGTTCAATATGGTATTGCAGGGGACAGATTTTTCAGTCTGAATGAAAAAGAGGGTTCCTCAGTACCCTGCTGCCATCTAGTGGCTTGCCTTAATATCGCAGTCTATGTTGGTGAAGAAAGAAAATATGTTGCTGGTTCCTTCTTTTCTCCCGTCGTCCTCATAAGAAAAACAGAGAGATGGCATACATAGTGCAAAACTGTATCACAATAGGTGGTGTTAAAAAGAAAAGTAGGATGAACTCACGTGGTCTGGAGCCTAGTGAAAATGTCAGGCTCAGACTTTTTCGCTATGCCAGTCCATAAAGGTGACTGGATCCCTTCTTTTTTTCGATCCCTCCTGTGCTGTAAAAGAAGTTTTTGTGGTGTCCTGGTCCTCTGGGTTGGTATTCCAATGGTAGATGGATAAATCCCTTTATAGTAACATAGTTACATAGTTACATAGTTATATAGGCTGAAAAAAGACATGCGTCCATCGGGTTCAGCCTCTCCCACATAACCTACTGCTGTTGATCCAAAAGAAGGCAAAAAACCCAGTCTGAAATGCTTGCCAATATGCAACATACTGGGAAAAAGTTCCTTCTTGACCCCAGAATGGCGTCAGATTTCTCCTTGGATCAAGAAGCTTTTACCCACATATTAAATATTATAACCCTTAATATTCTGTGTCTGCAGGAAGTCATCCAGTCGCTTTTTAAAAGCCTGTACAGACTCTGACCCAACCACCTCAACAGGCAGAGAATTCCACAGCTTTATTGTTCTCACCGTAAAATAACCCTTCCTATGCTTTAAGCTAAATTTTTCTTTCTTCCAGTCTAAATGGATGACCCCGTGTCCTATGTATAGTCCTGTTAATGAATAGGTTATCAGACAATGGTTGATAATGGCCCCGTATATATTTATATAAGGTTATCAGATCCCCTCTAAGGCGCCGTTTCTCTAAACTAAACAGGTTTAAGCTTGTTAGTCTTGCCTCATAACTTAACCCTTCCATTCCCCTTATTAATTTAGTTGCCGTCTCTGCACTTTTTCTAACGCTATAATATCTTTTTTTAAGACCGGTGCCCAAAATTGCACGGCATATTCAAGGTGCGGCCTGACCATTGATTTATACAGAGGCAAAATTATGTTTTCATCCCGTGAGTGAACTCCCCTTTTAATGCATGCCAATACTTTGCTGGCCTTGGCGGCTGCTGTTTGACATTGCACATTGTTACTTAGTTTGAAGTCTATGATTATTCCCAAATCCTTCTCCTGCTTGGATTTCCCTAACTCCGTACCATTTAGGGTATAAATTGCTTGTGTGTTCTTCACTCCAAAGTGCATAACTTTACATTTATCTACATTAAATCTCATCTGCCATTTAAGTGCCCAGTCACCCAATTTATCTAAATCCCTCTGCAGCGAAGTAACATCCTGCTCACATTGTATTACTTTTCCTAGTTTTGTGTCATCTGCAAACACTGATACATGACTTTCAATGCCTATCTCAAGGTCATTTATAAATAAATTGAATAGTATTGGTCCTATAACAGACCCCTGAGGGACACCGCTTACCACTGGTGTCCATCTTGAAAATGTACCATTTATGACCACTCTCTGTACCCTATCTTTTAGCCAGTTTTCTATCCAAGAACAAGTATTTTCACCTAGACCAATTTTTCTTAATTTAAGTAGTAACCTTTTGTGTGGAACTGTGTCGAAAGCTTTGGCAAAATCTAAGTAAATCACATCCACTGCGACCCCCTGATCTATACTTCTACTTACTTCCTCATAGAACGTAATTAGGTTAGTCTGACATGATCTGTGTTTCATGAAACCATGCTGATTTTTGCCAAAAACATTATACCTCCCAATAAATTCCTGAATATTATCCCTTAGTAACCCTCAAATACTTTCCCAGCCACAGATGTTAAGCTCACAGGTCTATAATTCCCAGGCACAAATTTTAAACCTTTCTTAAATATAGGGACGACGTCAGCTTTTCTCCAATCCTTTGGTACTATTCCTGAAAGAAAAGAATCTTGAAAGATTAAGAACAGAGGTTTACATATTTCAACACATAGTTCCCTCAGTACTCGTGGGTGAATTCCATCTGGCCCTGGGGCTTTATTCACATTCACATTGTTTAATTTCTGCAAAACCTTGTCCTGAGTCAACCAGTCACTTTGTATTAGTAAGTTTTTATTAATGAATTTCATGTCTCCTGTTATAGGTTTCTCTTTGATAAATACTGAAGAAAAATAATCATTCAAAATTTCTGCCTTATCCTGATCTTCAGTTAACAATAACCCTGACTCAGATTTTAGTGAACCTACTTTTTCACTCTTGGGCTTTTTTGAATTTATGTACCTAAAGAATCTTTTAGGGTTGGTCTTGCTCTCTTTGGCTATTTCTTTTTCATTTTCTAGTTTAGCCCATCTAATCGCTTTTTACATGCTTTATTGGCTGCCCTATATGCTTTATAGGATGCCTCAGATTTATCAGATTTAAAAGCTTTAAATGCCTTCTTTTTATTTTTCATTTCCTTAGTTACCTTCCTACTAAGCCACATTGGTTTCAGTCTGTTTCTTTTATATTTATTAACCAGTGGAATATATTTGTGACGTGTACTTTTCTAATGTTAGTTTAAAGATATTCCACTTATCCTCAGTGTTTTTTCCCGTGAAAGAGTTTCTGCCAGTCAATGACATTGAGAGCTTCCTTTATTTTAATAAAGTTGGCCTTTTTAAAATTATATGTTTTAGCTGCCCCTATGAATGTGTTTTTTTGAGTTTATTTCAAAAGTCACCATATTATGGTCACTGTTTCCCAACTGTTCCTTTACATGAATATTTGAGAAAAGATCCACATTATTTGTTATAACCAGGTCCAGACAGTTATCCTCTCTAGTTGGTGTTTCTACCAGTTGTGACATGAAGGTATCATTTAAAATGTTCAGGAACTGGATTCCCTTTGCTGAATTACTAGTTCCACTATCCCAATTAATGTCCGGGTAATTAAAATCTCCAATAATTAAAGTGCTGCCATGATGTGCAGCCTTCCTAATTTGCTCTAACAGTTTGTTCTTCCTCATCATTATCTATATTAGGTGGTTTATAGCATATGCCAACCAATAGTTGACTTCCCTGTTTATTCCCCAATGAAATATTTACCCATAAGGATTCCACATTTCCCTCATCGCTTTCCAGTTGTGTAATATTAGGCTTTAAATCCTGATTTACATATAAACACACTCCACCCTTTCTTATGTTTCCTATCCTTTCTAAACAATGTATAACCGTTTAAGTTTACAGCCCAGTCATGCGTTTCGTCCACCATGTTTCTGTTATTCCTATAATGTCGTATTGCTTAGTGTATGCTTATTACCTCTAGTTCCCCCATCTTGTTATTGAGGCTCCTTGCATTAGCAAGCATACATTTAATGTTGTCTCTACCCACACATGCTGAATGCGACTTTACATTACATGCCTCCACTGTTCTGACATTATCCCCCCCCCCCGGCTCCACCCCCCTTAGTCTGAGCTGAAACCCTTCTGCTATCTGCTCTGTCTCCATTTGTAAGATACTGTATCCCTCCCCCTTCCACTAGTTTAAAGTCTCCTCCAACCTTTTAACCATCCTCTCCCCTAGCACAGCAGACCCTCTTCCATTCAGGTGCAATCTATCACAACTATACAGATTGTACCCCAGTGCAAAATGAGCCCAGTGCTCTAAAAACCCAAAGCCCTCCTTCCTGCACCAAGCTTTAAGCCACGCATTGACCTCCCTAATCTCCCGCTGCCTTTCCACTGTAGCACGTGGCACAGGTAGGCAGGGCCGGCCCGACCATGGTGCATGGTGGAGCACCCGCTCCTAGCGGCAAAATCTGGGGGGGGGACAAGGGGCGGCATATTTTTGCCAGCGCTGCACTTTTTTTCCATGCGTAAGTATAATTTTTCCCGCTGGATGTCGGGGCAGTGTTGTAGGGCCGCGCCCCCACACACGTGAGCAGCAGGGGAAGAGCGGCAGAGAGAAGAGATTAAAGCGCGTCCGTGTGGGCGGATCCTCCCAGGCAACTGCATGTCTCTCCTCAGACCACTGCACGAGGTATGTGTGTGCGGCTTGTAACCCTCACTGGAGCCCGGGACTGGCAGGAAATGATGTCTGTGAGTGAAGGGAAAATGAATGTGGAGAGCTGAGATGAGGTGAGTGCCTGCCTGAGGGATATGAACACTCAGAGCTGGGGCCGAGAGATTCACACATACAGAGGGGATCTCAGAGCTCTGTCCAGCCTGGTAATGTTCAAATCTTTGGCAGACACTGAGATCCCCTCTGTTTGTGTGAATCTCTCGCCCCAGCTCTGAGTGTTCATTTCCCTCGGGCAGGCACTCACCTCATTGGAAGAGCAGCCCCCCCTCCTTTTCCTGGACGGAGCTCACAGAGAGTCAGAGGTCAGCTCTGGGGAAGCAGTTAGCTGTCAGCCTGTGTGCTGCTGCTGCTGTGTCTGTGCTCCTCTTTGAAGCTGGAGAGCTGCTGTGTGGCTGGACACACTGACAGGTCAGAGCTGAGACCCCTTGGATTAAATACACTGTAACACTTGATTCAGGCACACAGTATATGTGAAATCCTCCTTCCACCCCTGCTGACCCCTACAGGTCTCCATCTTCTCACTCAGGATGGAGAAATCTAAAGCTGACTGTGTGCCCTGGCAGTCACATTATATAATGCTGGCTGAAGACAGATCACCCCCACATCCTGCCTTTATATTACCCCATTTTTCTCTTTAATTCCCACTTCTCCCACTGCTTGATTTATATTTGAGACGCTGGGCACAGGCTGCTCTTTTGATTTTTACACTCCCTTTTTCTCACATATTGCCAGTCCGCAGTATGCTTGATTTGTCTGGTTCTCTTCTGTCCCTGCCTCTGATGAGACTCTATGCTGTCTTTTGAGCAATTACCCTCCCCCTTATTATTTCCTGCACCTCTGATGATTGCTATACCATTTATGTGTTTGAATGCTAATATTTGATGACATGGCTACCTGTTATCAGTCAGCCTTAGCATGTTTCTGCTGATTTATATATGTCCCATTGGTTTAATAACCCTCAACATATCTACCATATGGTTCCTTCGGACCTCTTTATCTCCCCCGTGCATTGTATACAATCAATCAAGGTGTCATTGGAAAGGACAGAGTTTGACCTTTCCAATGATATCCAACATGACCATATTCAGTGTAAAAATAATAAACAAAAATAATCATAAATAATAACGTAACTTTTTTTCTTTTCACAGGGTTGAAATGGCCAGCAGTGAATGGGTAACGATCAGACTATATCACATTGTGTATTACTTTCATTTTCCCCGTGTTTAGTTGTACATTACAGGCTTCATCCCTCAGTATACATTTTATTCCCACCCTTGATTATTGGCATTTTAGGGGTTAATGGGTAGGCTACACATCACACATTACCATGAGTTTTATTGTTGTGCAGCTCTGTGATACACTTAAACATGCCATGATTTTTTTGGGGGGCAGCATTTCATCCATCGCTCCAGGCAGCACACTGGCTTGGGCCGGCCCTGCAGGTAGGATCTCAGAAAATACTACCTTGGAGGACCTCTTCTTCAGTTTACTTCCTAATTCCCTGAAATCAGTAATCCGGCGCCAACAGTTTTCAGGGGGAACAACATGTGAAGAGGCAGAGAAGCAGGCGCTGCCACCAAGCAGCATGGAGGCCAGAGGGAGGCAAGAGTCCCCCCCAGCTTGGGCTGTGAGTATGCTCTGCACTCTCACAACATTCTACATTGCACTCTGCTTCAGTCATCCCCAGCCTCTGCATCTCCCCCCCTGCTCCTGTCTCCCAGCCTCTGCATCTCTCCCCCTGCTCCTGTCTCCCTGCATCTGCATCTCTCCCCCGCTCCTGTCTCCCAGCCTCTGCATCTCTCCCCCTGCTCCTGTCTCCCAGCCTCTGCATCTCTCCCCCTGCTCCTGTCTCCCAGCCCCTGCATCTCTCCCCCCTGCCTCCTCTCTCCCAGCCTCTGCATCTCTCCCCCTGCTCCTGTCTCCCTGCATCTGCATCTCTCCCCCTGCTCCTGTCTCCCAGCCTCTGCATCTCTCCCCCTGCTCCTGTCTCCCAGCCTCTGCATCTCTCCCCCTGCTCCTCTCTCCCAGCCTCTGCATCTCTCCCCCTGCTCCTGTCTCCCTGCATCTGCATCTCTCCCCCTGCTCCTGTCTCCCAGCCTCTGCATCTCTCCCCTGCTCCTGTCTCCCTGCATCTGCATCTCTCCCCTGCTCCTGTCTCCCAGCCTCTGCATCTCTCCCCCTGCTCCTGTCTCCCTGCATCTGCATCTCTCCCCCTGCTCCTGTCTCCCAGCCTCTGCATCTCTCCCCCTGCTCCTGATACACCTGTCCTGAAGTACTATGACGTTACTACTCCTGTAACTATTCAAAGTGATGCAAGCAAAACTGGACTTGGGTGTTGCCTATTGCAAGCTGGCCAGCCTATCGCTTTTGCTTCAAGAGCACTGACTCTTACTGAACAAAACTACGCTCAAATAGAAAAGGAATGTCTGAGTATAGTGTTTGCCTGCCAGCGCTTTCACCACCACCCTCTATGGTCGCGACGAGATCACGGCGGAAACTGACCATAAGCCTTTGATTTCTATTTTCAAGAAACCTCTTTGTGTGCGCCCAAACGCCTACAGAGCATGTTGCTCACACTACAAAACTATTGCCTAAATGTTGTCTACAAGCCTGGCCCGGAAATGTATATTAGTGACACTCTTAGCAGAGCTACAGCAGCTGGAGGTGCACCCGACTATGCACAACACACAGTTTGCAATGTTCAACAGGACCTGGATGTCCTGTCACAGATTAATCATTCTGACTATTTGAACGTCACGGACCAACCATTGCTTCAGATAAAACAGCACACTGAAACCGATGAGATTTGCAAGCTCTTAAATATGTTGTTCTGGATGGTTGGGCCTGATTCCAAGGAGGAGGTGCCATTAACTGCAAGAGAATATTGGACCTTCAGAGATGAAATCGGCATTCAGGATGGCATACTATACAAGGGGCCGAGGGTCATCATTCCTAAATCTTTAAGATCAGAGATGCTGACACGTATTCATGCCAGTCACATTGGTGGAGAAGCATGCTATAGGCAAGCACGAGAATGAGATTAAAGACTTTGTTAGCCATTGCTCGGCATGCAATGAATATGCACAGGCACAACAGAAAGAACCCATGATGTCGCATGTGCTGCCCACCCGGCAGTGGCAAATTGTAAGCATGGATTTATTGAATTATGCTGGGCAAGATTTTCTGCTAAATTGTTGATCACTATTCTGACTTTTGGGAGATTGAGCTACTTCCTGACCTGTCTGCTGATACTACAATCAGGCGTTGTAAGTACAGTTTTGCACGTTATGGCCAGCCGGATAGAGTTTTCTCAGATAACGGACCTCAATTCGCATGTGAACAACAATTCAGACGGTTCTCTGCAGATTGGGGATTTGAGCACGTTACCTCATCGCCTCGGCACCCGCAAGCGAATGGCAAAGCGGAATCGGCTGTCAAGATTGTGAAGAATATTGTAAGAAGGCCAAGTATGATGGTACTGACCCGTGGAAAGCCGTTCTACATTGAGGAACACCCCATCCGTAGGCATGGACAGTAGTCCTGCGCAACGCTTAATGTCAAGGAGACTGAAAACTTTATTGCCTGTGGCCAACAAATTACTTGAACCTTGTGTGGTTACAGGTGTCCTAGAGAAACTGCGAAGGAGAAACAGATTGCAAACTGTCTTATGATGTGTCTGCTAAGGACTTACCTGAACTAAGCTTTGGAGAGCCAATCCGTATGAAGCCGCTTCCTGGTGACAGGACTGGTTGCTGGAGACTGGGTTCCTGTGTTTCAGCGTGTCCCCTCGCTCATATCTTGTGGATGTAGACGGCAGTCTCTACCGCCGCAATCGGGTGGCCTTGCGAAGAGCGGAGCGACTCCCCATACAAGCTATGTGCCTCCTACACGTGCTCCTCCCGAGCTACTCAATGCTCCTGGATCGCATCCGCAAAGCGGAGGGAATACTGCTGTCCTTTCAGAAGGATACATTGAGAATGACATAATACAGCCACATGTACCATCAAGTTTGTCTGTGCCGAACACCCCAGCCAGGAGGAAGGCGGCTCTGTATCAATGCCTACTGGAGCTGCACGACCTTCCCCAGGCAAAATCTCTGTGGCCTTGCGTAGCGGTCGAATTTCAAGACCGCCAGATAGACTCAATCTGTAGTGTACCTACCAGTCACTCAGCATGCTATGTTTGTGACTGTTCGGGATCTGTTTTAGGTTAATTGTTTACTACGTTTGTATTGAATGTTAAAAAAGGGAGATGTTGTGTATTGATTATGCTTATACTTCCTGTTTCCTGTTCTGACCTCTGACCTGGAGGCAGTTCTATGATCCAACATGATTCCTCACACAAGCAGCTTGCAGTGTCTTCATTTCTATACATGAAACAGCCTCTGCATCTCTCCCCTGCTCCTCTCTCCCAGCCTCTGCATCTCTCCCCCCTGCTCCTCTCTCCCAGCCTCTGCATCTCTCCCCCCTGCTCCTGTCTCCCTGCATCTGCATCTCTCCCCCTGCTCCTGTCTCCCTGCATCTGCATCTCTCCCCCTGCTCCTGTCTCCTGCCCCTGCATCTCTCCCCTGCTCCTGTCTCCCAGCCTCCTGCATCTCTCCCCCCCTGCTCCTGTCTCCCAGCCTCTGCATCTCTCCCCTGCTCCTGTCTCCCAGCCCCTGCATCTCTCCCCCTGCTCCTGTCTCCCTACCTCTGCATCTCTCCCCCCTGCTCCTGTCTCCCAGCCTCTGCATCTCTCCCCTGCTCCTGTCTCCTACCTCTGCATCTCTCCCCCCTGCTCCTGTCTCCCAGCCTCTGCATCTCCCCCCTGCTCCTGTCTCCAGCCCCTGCATCTCTCCCCCTGCTCCTGTCTCCCAGCCCTGCATCTCTCCCCCTGCTCCTGTCTCCCAGCCTCTGCATCTCTCCCCCCTGCTCCTGTCTCCCTGCATCTGCATCTCTCCCCCTGCTCCTGTCTCCCAGCCCTGCATCTCTCCCCCTGCTCCTGTCTCCCAGCCTCTGCATCTCTCCCCCTGCTCCTGTCTCCCAGCCCCTGCATCTCTCCCCCTGCTCCTGTCTCCCAGCCTCTGCATCTCTCCCCCTGCTCCTGTCTCCCAGCCTCTGCATCTCTCCCCCTGCTCCTGTCTCCCAGCCTCTGCATCTCTCCCCCTGCTCCTGTCTCCCAGCCTCTGCATCTCTCCCCCTGCTCCTGTCTCCCTGCCTCTGCATCTCTCCCCCCTGCTCCTGTCTCCCAGCCTCTGCATCTCTCCCCCTGCTCCTGTCTCCCAGCTCTGCATCTCTCCCCCTGCTCCTGTCTCCCTGCCCTGCATCTCTCCCCCTGCTCCTGTCTCCCAGCCCCTGCATCTTCTCCCCTGCTCCTGTCTCCCAGCCTCTGCATCTCTCCCCCCTGCTCCTGTCTCCCAGCCTCTGCATCTCTCCCCCTGCTCCTGTCTCCCAGCCTCTGCATCTCTCCCCCCTGCTCCTGTCTCCCAGCCTCTGCATCTCTCCCCCTGCTCCTGTCTCCCTGCCTGCATCTCTCCCCCTGCTCCTGTCTCCCAGCCCCTGCATCTCTCCCCCCTGCTCCTGTCTCCCAGCCTCTGCATCTCTCCCCCCTGCTCCTGTCTCCCAGCCTCTGCATCTCTCCCCCTGCTCCTGTCTCCCTGCCCCTGCATCTCTCCCCCTGCTCCTGTCTCCCAGCCCCTGCATCTCTCCCCCTGCTCCTGTCTCCCAGCCTCTGCATCTCTCCCCCTGCTCCTGTCTCCCAGCCTCTGCATCTCTCCCCCTGCTCCTGTCTCCCAGCCTCTGCATCTCTCCCCCCTGCACCTGTCTCCCAGCCTCTGCATCTCTCCCCCTGCTCCTGTCTCCAGCCTCTGCATCTCTCCCCCTGCTCCTGTCTCCCAGCCTCTGCATCTCTCCCCCTGCTCCTGTCTCCCAGCCTCTGCATCTCTCCCCCTGCTCCTGTCTCCCAGCCTCTGCATCTCTCCCCCTGCTCCTGTCTCCCAGCCTCTGCATCTCTCCCCCTGCTCCTGTCTCCCTGCCTCTGCATCTCTCCCCCCTGCTCCTGTCTCCCAGCCCCTGCATCTCTCCCCCTGCTCCTGTCTCCCAGCCTCTGCATCTCTCCCCCTGCTCCTGTCTCCCAGCCCCTGCATCTCTCCCCTGCTCCTGTCTCCCAGCCTCTGCATCTCTCCCCGCTCCTGTCTCCCTGCCTCTGCATCTCTCCCCCCTGCTCCTGTCTCCCAGCCTCTGCATCTCTCCCCCTGCTCCTGTCTCCCAGCCTCTGCATCTCTCCCCCTGCTCCTGTCTCCCAGCCTCTGCATCTCCCCCCTGCTCCTGTCTCCCAGCCCTGCATCTCTCCCCCCTGCTCCTGTCTCCCAGCCTCTGCATCTCTCCCCGTGCTCCTGTCTCCCAGCCTCTGCATCTCTCCCCCTGCTCCTGTCTCCCAGCCTCTGCATCTCTCCCCCTGCTCCTGTCTCCCAGCCTCTGCATCTCTCCCCCTGCTCCTGTCTCCCAGCCTCTGCATCTCTCCCCCTGCTCCTGTCTCCCAGCCTCTGCATCTCCCCTGCTCCTGTCTCCCAGCCCCTGCATCTCTCCCCCCCTGCTCCTGTCTCCAGCCTCTGCATCTCTCCCCCGTGCTCCTGTCTCCCAGCCTCTGCATCTCTCCCCGTGCTCCTGTCTCCCAGCCCCTGCATCTCTCCCCCCCTGCTCCTGTCTCCCAGCCTCTGCATCTCTCCCCCCTGCCCTGTCTCCCAGCCTCTGCATCTCTCCCCCCTGCTCCTGTCTCCCAGCCCCTGCATCTCTCCCCCCTGCTCCTGTCTCCCAGCCTCTGCATCTCTCCCCCTGCTCCTGTCTCCCAGCCTGCATCTCTCCCCCCCTGCTCCTGTCTCCCAGCCCCTGCATCTCTCCCCCCCTGCTCCTGTCTCCCAGCATCTGCATCTCTCCCCCCTGCTCCTGTCTCCCTGCCTCTGCATCTCTCCCCCCTGCTCCTGTCTCCCAGCCTCTGCATCTCTCCCCCTGCTCCTGTCTCCCAGCCCCTGCATCTCTCCCCCTGCTCCTGTCTCCCAGCCCTGCATCTCTCCCCCCTGCTCCTGTCTCCCAGCCTCTGCATCTCTCCCCCTGCTCCTGTCTCCCAGCATCTGCATCTCTCCCCCCCTGCTCCTGTCTCCCTGCATCTGCATCTCTCCCCCCTGCTCCTGTCTCCCAGCCTCTGCATCTCCCCCCTGCTCCTGTCTCCCAGCCCCTGCATCTCTCCCCTGCTCCTGTCTCCCTGCCTCTGCATCTCTCCCCCTGCTCCTGTCTCCCAGCCCCTGCATCTCTCCCCCTGCTCCTGTCTCCCAGCCTCTGCATCTCTCCCCCTGCTCCTGTCTCCCAGCCTCTGCATCTCTCCCCCTGCTCCTGTCTCCCAGCCTCTGCATCTCTCCCCCTGCTCCTGTCTCCCCCCTCTGCATCTCTCCCCTGCTCCTGTCTCCCTGCCTCTGCATCTCTCCCCCCCTGCTCCTGTCTCCCAGCCTCTGCATCTCTCCCCCTGCTCCTGTCTCCCTGCCTCTGCATCTCTCCCCCCTGCTCCTGTCTCCCAGCCTCTGCATCTCTCCCCCTGCTCCTGTCTCCCAGCCTCTGCATCTCTCCCCTGCTCCTGTCTCCCAGCCTCTGCATCTCTCCCCCTGCTCCTGTCTCCCAGCCCTGCATCTCTCCCCCCTGCTCCTGTCTCCCAGCCCCTGCATCTCTCCCCCCTGCTCCTGTCTCCCAGCCTCTGCATCTCTCCCCCCCTGCTCCTGTCTCCCAGCCTCTGCATCTCTCACCCCGCTCCTGTCTCCCTGCCCCTGCATCTCTCCCCCCTGCTCCTGTCTCCCAGCCCCTGCATCTCTCCCCCCTGCTCCTGTTTCCCAGCCTCTGCATCTCTCCCCCCCTGCTCCTGTCTCCCAGCCTCTGCATCTCTCCCCCCTGCTCCTGTCTCCCAGCTCTGCATCTCTCCCCCTGCTCCTGTCTCCCAGCCTCTGCATCTCTCCCCCCTGCTCCTGTCTCCCTGCCTCTGCATCTCTCCCCCCTGCTCCTGTCTCCCAGCCTCTGCATCTCTCCCCCTGCTCCTGTCTCCCAGCCCCTGCATCTCTCCCCCCTGCTCCTGTCTCCCAGCCTCTGCATCTCTCCCCCTGCTCCTGTCTCCCAGCCTCTGCAATCTCTCCCCCTGCTCCTGTCTCCCTGCCTCTGCATCTCTCCCCCTGCTCCTGTCTCCCTGCATCTGCATCTCTCCCCCCTGCTCCTGTCTCCCAGCTCTGCATCTCTCCCCCCTGCACCTGTCTCCCAGCCTCTTCATCTCTCCCCCTGCTCCTGTCTCCCAGCTCTGCATCTCTCCCCCCTGCTCCTGTCTCCCTGCATCTGCATCTCTCCCCCTGCTCCTGTCTCCCAGCCTCTGCATCTCTTCCCCCTGCTCCTGTCTCCCAGCCTCTGCATCTCTCCCCCTGCTCCTGTCTCCCAGCCTCTGCATCTCTCCCCCTGCTCCTGTCTCCCTGCATCTGCATCTCTCCCCCTGCTCCTGTCTCCCAGCCCCTGCATCTCTCCCCCCTGCTCCTGTCTCCAGCCTCTGCATCTCTCCCCCCTGCTCCTGTCTCCCAGCCTCTGCATCTCTCCCCTGCTCCTGTCTCCCTGCCTCTGCATCTCTCCCCCCTGCTCCTGTCTCCCAGCCTCTGCATCTCTCCCCCTGCTCCTGTCTCCCAGCCTCTGCATCTCTCCCCCTGCTCCTGTCTCCCAGCCCCTGCATCTCCCCCCTGCTCCTGTCTCCCAGCCCCTGCATCTCTCCCCCCTGCTCCTGTCTCCCAGCCTCTGCATCTCTCCCCCTGCTCCTGTCTCCCAGCCTCTGCATCTCTCCCCCTGCTCCCTGTCTCCCTGCCTCTGCATCTCTCCCCCCTGCTCCTGTCTCCCTGCCTCTGCATCTCTCCCCCTGCTCCTGTCTCCCAGCCTCTGCATCTCTCCCCCCTGCTCCTGTCTCCCAGCCTCTGCATCTCCCCCCTGCTCCTGTCTCCCAGCCCCTGCATCTCTCCCCCCTGTTCCTGTCTCCCAGCCTCTGCATCTCTCCCCCTGCTCCTGTCTCCCAGCCTCTGCATCTCTCCCCGTGCTCCTGTCTCCCCAGCCTGCATCTCTCCCCCCTGCTCCTGTCTCCCTGCCTCTGCATCTCTCCCCCTGCTCCTGTCTCCCAGCCTCTGCATCTCTCCCCCCTGCTCCTGTCTCCCAGCCCCTGCATCTCTCCCCCCCTGCTCCTGTCTCCCAGCCTCTGCATCTCTCCCCCTGCTCCTGTCTCCCAGCCCCTGCATCTCTCCCCCCTGCTCCTGTCTCCCAGCCCCTGCATCTCTCCCCCCCTGCTCCTGTCTCCCAGCCCCTGCATCTCTCCCCCTGCTCCTGTCTCCCAGCCCCTGCATCTCTCCCCCTGCTCCTGTCTCCCAGCCTCTGCATCTCTCCCCCCTGCTCCTGTCTCCCAGCCCCTGCATCTCTCCCCCTGCTCCTGTCTCCCAGCCCCTGCATCTCTCCCCCCTGCTCCTGTCTCCCAGCCCCTGCATCTCTCCCCCCTGCTCCTGTCTCCCAGCCCCTGCATCTCTCCCCCTGCTCCTGTCTCCCAGCCTCTGCATCTCTCCCCCTGCCTCCTTCTCCCAGCCTCTGCATCTCTCCCCCTGCTCCTGTCTCCCTGCCCTGCATCTCTCCCCCCTGCTCCTGTCTCCCAGCCCCTGCATCTCTCCCCCCTGCTCCTGTTTCCAGCCCCTGCATATCTCTCCCCCTGCTCCTGTCTCCCAGCCTCTGCATCTCTCCCCCCCTGCTCCTGTCTCCCAGCCTCTGCATCTCTCCCCCTGCTCCTGTCTCCCTGCCCCTGCATCTCTCCCCCGATCCTGTCTCCCAGCCTCTGCATCTCTCCCCCTGCTCCTGTCTCCCAGCCTCTGCATCTCTCCCCCTGCTCCTGTCTCCCAGCCTCTGCATCTCTCCCCCTGCTCCTGTCTCCCAGCCTCTGCATCTCTCCCCTGCACCTGTCTCCCAGCCTCTGCATCTCTCCCCCTGCTCCTGTCTCCCAGCCTCTGCATCTCTCCCCCCTGCTCCTGTCTCCCTGCATCTGCATCTCTCCCCTGCTCCTGTCTCCCAGCCCCTGCATCTCTCCCCCCTGCTCCTGTCTCCCAGCCTCTGCATCTCTCCCCCTGCTCCTGTCTCCCAGCCTCTGCATCTCTCCCCCCTGCACCTGTCTCCCAGCCTCTGCATCTCTCCCCCTGCTCCTGTCTCCCAGCCTCTGCATCTCCCCCCTGCTCCTGTCTCCCAGCCCCTGCATCTCTCCCCCTGCTCCTGTCTCCCAGCCTCTGCATCTCTCCCCGTGCTCCTGTCTCCCTACCTCTGCATCTCTCCCCCTGCTCCTGTCTCCCTGCCCCTGCATCTCTCCCCCTGCTCCTGTCTCCCTGCCTCTGCATCTCTCCCCCTGCTCCTGTCTCCCAGCCCCTGCATCTCTCCCCCCTGCTCCTGTCTCCCTGCCTCTGCATCTCTCCCCCCTGCTCCTGTCTCCCAGCCTCTGCATCTCTCCCCCTGCTCCTGTCTCCCTACCTCTGCATCTCTCCCCCTGCTCCTGTCTCCCTGCCCCTGCATCTCTCCCCCTGCTCCTGTCTCCCTGCCTCTGCATCTCTCCCCCCTGCTCCTGTCTCCTAGCCTCTGCATCTCTCCCCCTGCTCCTGTCTCCCTGCCCCTGCATCTCTCCCCCTGCTCCTGTCTCCTGCCTCTGCATCTCTCCCCCCTGCTCCTGTCTCCCAGCCTCTGCATCTCTCCCCCTGCTCCTGTCTCCAGCCTCTGCATCTCTCCCCCTGCTCCTGTCTCCCTGCCTCTGCATCTCTCCCCCTGCTCCTGTCTCCCTACCTCTGCATCTCCCCCCTGCTCCTGTCTCCCAGCCCCTGCATCTCTCCCCCCTGCTCCTGTCTCCCTGCCTCTGCATCTCTCCCCCTGCTCCTACCTCTGCATCTCTCCCCTGCTCCTGTCTCCCTGCCCCTGCATCTCTCCCCCTCCTAGTTCCTACTCCTGCCTTTCACACAATACACTGGAAGCAGCAGCTAGGAGAGTGCCGGGTACCTGGCCGTCAGCCGTGCTTGCTGGAGGTACACAACATGACGACTCTGCTGGTGAGTTACTTCATGCAAGTGATTGATCGTGTGTGGGCACCTCAGCATCTCATACATGGCAGAGGAGGAGAACTTTCCCAAACACATGGTCTGTGTTTCATGTCACAGAGGGTGCAAGGAGCCTGCATGGCATGGAGGTGGGTTATATCAGGTGCTGCAGGGCAGTCTGATCTGCTCAATGCACAGGGTATGGGCACAGTGTGGTGCCTGACAGGGTAACATTTAACCTGTGGCTCTCCAGACGCTGCAGAATGCACCTCCCAGCTTACCCATGAGTTGATCATTAATTGCTCTGAAACCCACACAGGGGTATGTGACTGTGCCAGGGCAACCAGATTCTACCATACAAGTCCAGGGGTATCTAAAATGAGTTATGGAACCCACTTAAAACCGCTGTGCTGCAGGATTTCTGTAGATACTTTGATACCCAGGAGTAACTACGTTAATACGCTGATTACTGATACCCTGGAATGGAGGGGCATCTAAATGTGCTGTGGCACCCAGACATTACCTGCGCCAGGCAGACCTCTATCTATACACCAGAGACCTGACATTTCAATCCATACCCTGCAGGAGTATTAATTAGTGCCATGATCTTATCTACACCTAGCAGGGGTAAGTGTCACGCTAATACGCATTGTACATTATTGTGGGTTTTATTGCAGTGGAGCTCTGTGATACACCCATACCGCACATTATTGTGGGTTTTATTGCAGTGGAGCTCTGTGATACTCTCATACCGCACATTATTGTGGGTTTTATTGCAGTGGAGCTCTGTGATACTCTCATACCGCACATTATTGTGGGTTTTATTGCAGTGGAGCTCTGTGATACACCCATACCGCACATTATTGTGGGTTTTATTGCAGTGGAGCTCTGTGATACTCTCATACCGCACATTATTGTGGGTTTTATTGCAGTGGAGCTCTGTGATACTCTCATACCGCACATTATTGTGGGTTTTATTGCAGTGGAGCTCTGTGATACTCTCATACCGCACATTATTGTGGGTTTTATTGCCAGTGGAGCTCTGTGATACACCCATACCGCACATTATTGTGGGTTTTATTGCAGTGGAACTCTGTGATACTCTCATACCGCACATTATTGTGGGTTTTATTGCAGTGGAGCTCTGTGATACTCTCATACCGCACATTATTGTGGGTTTTATTGCAGTGGAGCTCTGTGATACTCTCATACCGCACATTATTGTGGGTTTTATTGCAGTGGAGCTCTGTGATACACCCATACATGCCACATGGTTTTTTTTTGGGGAAGGGGCAGCATTTCATCCATCGCTCCAGGCAGCATAGTGGCTTGGGCCGGCCCTGGCTGCAGCGTCCTTGTCTCCCAGCGAACATAAGGCTGTGAACGGCATCGTGCAGACAGCCAGCCAAGTTACCACGTTGCACACAGGAGTCAGAAGAGACAGTGCCGCCTGGTCTGGAAGGATTCCCCGCACAGGGAAGCACATTATTCTATTTCTCGCTTAGTTGTTATTCAGGCTTCTATAATTCTAATGATTCTAATCAATATGGCGTCACCGGATTGTATCTCCTGGTGCCAGAGGGCCGGCGCTTGACTAAAATCCTTATGTTTTTTGTTTTTTAAAGTTAATTAAGAGGGAGGACAGTAATGGATGAGGACGCAAAACCGAAGCGCCACGGTCTCTGTCAGGGGGAGCCCAAGCCAAGCACTCCACGAGGTCACCACAAAGCAGGGACGCCACCAGCCCCAAACGCCAGCAGGAAAAAGAAAAAAGCAGGACCTCCAGCTGAATAAAGTGATGAGAATCTTTACTCAGGGACAGCCGACACCATGAAAAAGCAGTGACGTTTCGACCCGAAGGTCTTAATCATACATGACTGACATAAAGACCTTCGGGTTGAAACGTCACTGCTTTTTCATGGTGTCGGCTGTCCCTGAATAAAGATTCTCATCACTTTATTCTGCTGGAGGTCCTGCTTTTTTCTGCTGGGAGTGGATGAGGAGACACAATGTAGGCCCCATGGAAATTCCGGATCAGCGAAATGATTGGGTTGATCACGAGGTGATGGTAACTGCTCCTCTGGGTCGCTCCCTGTGCTGCTGCTTGAATAAAAACTTGAAAACCCACAATATTACAACAAGTGGATTAATTCCAGCACCAAAAAGGACGACGTTTCAACCAGGACTGGTCTTTGTCAAGACTTGAGAAAGACCAGTCCTGGTCGACACGTTGTCCTTTTTGGTGCTGGAATTAATCCACGTGATGTAATATTGTGGGTTTTCGAGTTTTTATTCAATTTGTTTAATTTGGGGCTGTGGAGCAGGGACCCCCGTCCTTTTGCCCACTCTCGTAGATGGTGCCTGGGCTTCTAAGAGGAGGGATCATGTTCAGGAGTAAATTAACCCTCTGTGCTCCAAAACATGGCATGCCCTGAGATTAATCTGCAGACACTGTGCAGATACCCATGAACTCACACTGACACAAGTTACAGTCCCTACAGGTCCAAAGAGTAGATTTTATATAAAGGGTTAATGCGTTGATACTGAAATGTATGTGTGTATTTGTTTTGCATTTTGGACAACCTTAAACAAACTGTCCTGATCACATAATCAACACATTTATTGCAAATGCTAGTGGAAAAATCCCTCCTTATGCCCCTTTTATATGACTGCTGCTAGTCTATGAGAGGAAGCAGCCGACGGCTGACGCGTCACAGCCAATCCTAGTCCTCTGGTTCCAATCCTCAGCAAATCGCTGCCAAGTGACAGACACAACGTGTGATTATATGGAGAATGACAGATATAGAGGAGCCCGCTTCTGTGAGGTTACAATCTAAACATTATTAAAGCTTTTTGTGACAAGTCCATGATGTACCGTATTTTTCGCTCCATAAGACGCACCTAGTTTTTAGAGGAGGAAAACCGGAAAATAAATATTCTGAATGAAATAGTGAAATAATGGATATTGCCCCAGCTCGTGGATATGCCTTAGCTCACACGTGGATATGCCTTAGCTCTCACATGGATTTGCCCCATCAGCTCACACATGGATTTGCCCCATCAGCTCACACATGGATTTGCCCCATCAGCTCACACATGGATTTGCCCCAGCCAGCTCTCACATGGATTTGCCCCATCAGCTCTCACATGGATTTGCCCCAGCCAGCTCACACATGGATTTGCCCCATCAGCTCTCACATGGATTTGCCCCAGCCAGCTCACACATGGATTTGCCCCATCAGCTCACACATGGATTTGCCCCATCAGCTCTCACATGGATTTGCCCCATCAGCTCACACATGGATTTGCCCCAGCCAGCTCTCACATGGATTTGCCCCAGCCAGCTCACACATGGATTTGCCCCAGCCAGCTCACACATGGATTTGCCCCATCAGCTCTCACATGGATTTGCCCCAGCCAGCTCACACATGGATTTGCCCCATCAGCTCTCACATGGATTTGCCCCAGCCAGCTCACACATGGATTTGCCCCATCAGCTCACACATGGATTTGCCCCATCAGCTCTCACATGGATTTGCCCCATCAGCTCACACATGGATTTGCCCCAGCCAGCTCTCACATGGATTTGCCCCAGCCAGCTCACACATGGATTTGCCCCAGCCAGCTCACACATGGATTTGCCCCAGCCAGCTCACACATGGATTTGCCCC
Organism: Leptobrachium leishanense; assembly: GCA_009667805.1. Lineage (NCBI taxonomy): Eukaryota > Metazoa > Chordata > Amphibia > Anura > Megophryidae > Leptobrachium > Leptobrachium leishanense. Next base: position 42,887,168 of record CM019071.1, on the reverse strand, counting down.
ATCAGCTCACACATGGATTTGCCCCAGCCAGCTCTCACATGGATTTGCCCCAGCCAGCTCTCACATGGATTTGCCCCAGCCAGCTCACACATGGATTTGCCCCAGCCAGCTCACACATGGATTTGCCCCAGCCAGCTCACACATGGATTTGCCCCATCAGCTCACACATGGATTTGCCCCAGCCAGCTCTCACATGGATTTGCCCCAGCCAGCTCTCACATGGATTTGCCCCAGCCAGCTCACACATGGATTTGCCCCAGCCAGCTCACACATGGATTTGCCCCAGCCAGCTCTCACATTGATAATGCCCCAGCTCACATATGGATATGGCCCAGCAGCTCGTGGATGTGCCTCCGCTCACCTGCCGCCGCCGCCGCGTTCGTCTCCCTCTGAGCATGCGTCCGGCGGCAGGAAGCTTGGGCACTCGCCTGGGGGAGCCACATGACCGCGATCTCGGGAGATCGCGGTCACGTGGCTCCCCCAGGCGAGTGCCCAAGCTTCCTGCCGCCGGACGCATGCTCAGAGGGAGACGAACGCGGCGGCGGCAGGTGAGCGGAGGCACATCCACGAGCTGCTGGGCCATATTCGCTCCATAAGACGCACCCACTTTTCCCCCCACTTTTTGGGGGGAAAAAAGTGCGTCTTATGGAGCGAAAAATACGGTATGTGTTTTTTTGGGGGGGGGGGTGTTGGGGGTGGAGAACAAAATTATGTGGTGGACGTGCTTTCGGGGGGGCCCCAAGAAAATGTTTGCCCAGGGTCCAATCAATATTAAAGACGGGCCTGGTGCTGTGCATTTCTGGACTTGGTAAATGATTGTTGCTCTTGTTGATCCCTTTTGTATATCACTTTACCTATGCTGAGTTTTTATGTTATTGCAGTGTCCAGGGTTTAGTTTAATAATGTTTAATGTTTTCTCTTTCTGTTTATCCTATTTATTTTTAATTAAAACCTTTTATACCCATCACTGTGTTTGTGTCGTCACTCGCTACTCAACGGCTGGTATTCCCTTTATTTTAAATAGATTTTTCATTATAGTTATATGGAGGTTGCACTGGAGAACCTAGACGGGTTAGGTGTGATAATAAGGGATAGTATTTAATGGAAATGGAGGCGACAGATGGAAAGGTTTGGCTGTTGGGTTACTATGGGGTCGGGGGAGCATCTTGGCTTGAAAGGTTCTCTGTGTCTGATTTTTGGTGTTGTCTTTCACAGAAAGTGGCAGATTTGGAAGTCTGCATTAAGACCTGCTAGGACCATAGTATTGAATTCATAGATCAGTCGCATTTCTTCGTGTCTCAGGAGTTTGATCATATCGCCCCCTCTTCTTGGGTTTCGGACTTTGCCATAAATTGTAAATTCTTGGTCGCAGTTGTTTTTTTAAATTTAGAGAGACATTGTGTGTATTCAAACCCTTCAATATGTTTCTTATGTGTTCTCTAAATAAATAAATTTTAATTTTTTTCTTACTAGTATCTAAAGTTAGGAGCTTCTTACGGCAACTGGTGCTTAATAATACATCCCAGCATATAACGGACTAGAGAGAAATGTCTCCTTTTAATCACCTTTTAAAACCCATCATACTGTCTCTTTGGGAAAATATACAAACCCAGCCACAAACACTCTGACAGATCCGGCTAAGAGACATAATGAATAGAAAATCGACATAATATATACACATTTAGTCAAATTTGTGTTTTTGTTTCAACTGGTTAAGCCATTATGCCTCCAATATGTATAGAGGTGCTGGACGGCAATGAAAGGGTGTGTCTATTTGACCAGAGAACGCATGGAGACTAACATCTATCACGAAGTCCGAGATGGAGAGGAATCAGGATGAGGTCATCAGCAGGAGACATCAACAGATCTGGCAGTATCCACAATTCATCTACCTAAGTGCATTTTATTTGTATTTTAACAATCATCGTCTGGCAGATCCTGATGCATTCCTAATCACACATTTCTCGGAGGGATCAGAGTAGGGATGAGCTGTTCGGTTCGATCGATTCGGAGTTCGATTCGAACTTCGGCAGTTCGAAAGTTCACGAACTTCGAACTTTTTGGGATGTTCGTCAAAAGTTCTATTTTTTTAATTTATTTTTTAAAAATGCTTAAAAAAATAAAAAAAAAATCTAAAATTAAAGAGACTCTTTACTGCAGAATATTATAAGCAATGGTTTATTAGATATTGAATTAAAACGGGAATATTTTTAACATTGAAGCCTATGGGATAAAACATTCTTGTTGCTAAAACATCAGGCAGACACGGCCCTCTAATCAGGCACTGTAGAGGGCAGCCCACCGGAGCCTCCCTCTCGCAAGATTACAGAGCTGCGACTGTGCGGGCTGGCCAGCCGGGTGCATGTGGCAGAGAGGTGGCGCAGGGACTCCAGGGAGGCAGCCACGGCAGACCCCCCCCCTTCCCCACAACCAGGATCCAGGGAGTCCCCACTGACCACCAGGCTAAGGTAAGGTGACACATTTTTAAAAAAAATAAAATCCGAGGACATTTTTAAATGTCCCCGGGAACATAAAATAAAACCTTTTTTTTTATTTCTCTACCTGGCTGAATGTATTTAATTATATATATTAGATACATTCAACCAGGTAGAGGGGGGTGGCGTGTGGGCTGTACGGGGTCTCAGGCAGAGTTTTTTTGGGTTTTTTTGTGTGTATATTTTTAGCAAATTTATAGGGGAAGGTAAGGGCAGGTATGATATAAATATATATAGATAAGATATATATCTATATTCTTATAAACATATATATCCAGACTTGTATTACACACACGTTTTGGCAACTAATTGCCCCCCCCAATTTGGCTGATCCCTCCAGAAGAAACGTTGAACCCGATAGAGCAGAGAATAATATATATATTCTCTGCTCTGTCGGGTTCAACATTTCTTCTGGAAGGATCAGCCAAATGTGAGGCGCAATTAGTTGAGATTGTCCACATGCCGCCCCCCATGTGCGTATGTGTATATATGGTCTGAGGTCTGTGGGTGGGTGTATATATATATATATATGTGTGTTGATATATACGTATTATATGTTCAGGGGTTACCTTTTTTTATATTTTTATACTATTCCTATTAAATTAACAGTAATTTTTGATGTATTTTATTCCAGCAACATAGAATAAAACCTTTTTTTTTCTTTCTAATACTCACCTGGTTCCTGGATCCACAAACTGTAGAGGTGCTGCCCAGCGGTGTGCGGAATCATATGCTGCATTAATTATACTGTAAGGCTGGGTTCACACCTGTGTTTTTTTTATGCGTGCAATACGTGTGTTTTTTATCGAGCGTATCGCTCAAACGTAAAAAACATGCGAACGCGCATTGCAGCGTGTTCACGGCCATAGACTGCAGAGTAAAGGCGCTGCAATACGCCCCAAAGAAGCTCCTGTACTTCTTTGGGCGTAGGACATTTTACAGCGCGTTCCTGTGCGCTGTAAAACGCCCAGGTGTGAACGGTTCCCATAGCAAATAATGGGATTTCCCTGTTTATGCGTTTTACAGCGTGCAGGAACACGCTGTAAAATGCTTAGGTGTGAACCGGGCCTTAAGGTGCTGCCCGACAGTGTGAGGATTCATATGCTGCATTAATTATTCTTCTTACAAATTTGGTTACGTAACCCGTTTGCATTTGGATTGTAATATTGTGGCAACCAGGGCCCCGGGTGGCGATCGGGGGGGGGCCTGGACGCATGGTGCCGCCAGCTGGCCGAATGCCAGGAGCTTCGGCGGCACCCGGCGCAGCTGTGAGTGATCAGGGGGAAGGGCGCGGCGTGATGACGAGGAGCCCCTGGGACTGCTGTGCGCCAATTCTCACCATATACAGTAGCGCAGTACTAGAGCCTAAACGTTGTTGAGCTGGTTTTGTTATAACAACTACTCTCGCTCTGTGCCCCTGTCTGGTATATTCTGCTGCTTGTTACTGCTGGGGCGCTTCCATCCTGCCATACACTATAGCACAGTAATATTTGGGTGCAATGCCACTGATGCCTATACCAGATTCATATCATTGTAATATTGGACCGCAGGTTCCAACCCTGCACTCTTCCACAATACCACAGACGGGTTACGGTGTGACGGCACTGTTGCCGACACTAAGGCTAGGGTCAGATGAGCGCATTTTGTACGGACTGTGCGTCCGTGCAGTACAGACGTACTTACTGACTGACAACAAGGTAGTGGCCACACACAGTCCGTTTTTTTCACTGACGTATTTTTTGACTGATGTAGTAGGGAAAATAAATTACAATGAAAAAACATTCTGTCCGTCAAAAATGCTGGACGTATAAATGCAGTCCATCTGACCTCGTTTCATCACTCACACACAAAGCTACACGGACGTTGCAGACGTGTCGCACTCCGCACCTCCGTTCTAGCAGTATTATGTTCTTGTCTAACCTGCGTCCATTTGCTGTGTCCGCCTTGCATCCGCCTTGCATCCGCACTTCTGTGCGGACGTACTTCGTGTGTGGGGCTCCATTGCTCAGAATGCTATGCTGCCACGGACGTACAAATGTGCGGCAACACGGGCGTGATAACTGCGCTCGTCTGACCGCAGCCTAAATGCCCAATTTTAAAGCACCTATTGTTACTTTCATCCAAAGCCTGCATAAGTTTCACCATAATTTAGCCAAAAAAATCACTAAACGTGTTCTGCGTGTCCTAAAATGTCTCCTCTTTTCATACAAACTGCCGCCCCAAGCAGTTGTTTATGAATAGATTAAAATGAAAACCATTTACCGTCATTTGAAATGTATTTTTTTTGTTTTTAAATGTTTCTATAAATCCTACAAATCCGCCACTTCACAGGCAGGTTATGGGGACCTCCTAGGCACGATATTTGAAGGAATTTTTCGTTTTTATTTTTAATCCTTTTTTCATGGAAAACTCACTGTTCCTTTAAAAACGTTTTTTTTTAAAAATGTTGTCCTATTTTCCTGTCCCCCAGGGCACTACCTGGACCCCCATACACCTTTTTTGGCAAATATCTTGCTTATATGCCCTCTTGCAGGGCACTCTAAAAAACGAACTTTTGAGTCCCATTGACTTGCATTGAGTTTGGTTCGTGCTCGCGTTCGAACTCGAACTTTTTGAAATTGTTCGAATGCGAACCGATCACGAGGGTGTTCGGCTCATTGCTAGATCAGAGAAGCAGAGGCTACCAGGAGACAAGGAAGCACTACAGACCATACAAGAATTTTTGCACATTTGTATTGCTATATACATATCCCTACAAAATACTTTTTCACGAAATGGACACTAGGTGGCATGATTGCCCCAAATAAGAACTATTAATGTTTTACTACCTCATTTTATGATTTTTATACTGTATATTATTTGTTACAATTTTCATATATATACCTGCTGTTTCATGTTTATGTTCTACATAGAGCATATCCACTCAGAGTGCACCACTGTAGACAGACACATTATTGCGAGCAGCGCCGCATAGAAGGGTATCCACCTTTTTTCATATGTTACATGCATGTTGATTGCCTTTCATCTAACCGCTAAACAAACTAATGGGGTCTCAGCTCCACAACTCCAAGGTTTGGTGGTCAATTTGAGGGGTGGCTGAGCTTTGTCTGTCTCTAATGCTCTTACTAAAATGATGCAAGAAGGTCTTCGATACCTTGTCCATTCTCCAGCCTTTGTTCCATCTGAATGAGAGATTTCAATGCGGCTACAACCTGATCCACCTGAATCACCTCAAAGATTCCCCCTGTGGCAGGATTGGAAATTACTACAGTGCCGCCAAATCTAGCAGGGCCTACGCCACCTGTGGAAAAAGGATAGGTAAGAGGAGCCAATTATACAAATATGGACAATTTTATTTGAAATATATTAAACAAATGTCCCACAGTGTGGCGCAATGTACCCCAAATATAAAAGTCACAATACACCACATGCAGCTACCACTTGAGTGAGCACCTCTGTACCAACTCACCAAAAACATACAAAAAACATGCTGGTGCAGCACTATTGGGTGATTTTTATACAATGCTATAATTAATAGATATTAAACCCCAGTGCCAATATATGCGCAATCACCTATTTGGCTTCAATGCGTATTGTCCAGGGGTGTTAAGCGCAACATAGCCCTCATAGCATGAAAGAAAAAGCTTACAAACATCCAATGCTACAATATATCAATTACCTTATTAAATGAAATTGCAAAAGATGCTAAAAAACATCAATATTAGGAACAAAATCACATGTGATAGAGCCTGTCCTCTCACTGGCTCAGTATCAGCAAAGAAACCTTTAAATTACCCATTTCAAACCCCCCCCCCATAAAAATACCCCAGTGCCACTTAATAAATCAGATAATCTCTGGTAAATAGATTCAGCCGGGTTTATTAAAATAAAACAAGACGAAATAATAAAAAACATAATAATCGAGATGCGTTTCACTTTAATTCAAAGCTTCCTCAGTCGACTGAAATACTCAACTATTAAAGCTGGTACCAATGTTGAACACAATATCTAGATTTATAGCAGTGAGTATCATTCCTGGTAAAATCCTTTATAAATAAATAAATATTTCTGTCCTCTATTCTTATGAGGTTACGCTGCTCTGAGGAAGAAGGGGAAGGGTTAATCCTTGATTATTAACCCATCGTGCTGAAAATGAGTCTGAATTAATGATGGCTCAATAAGAAGTGAGTTTTTAGCGTCTCTTGTAATTTGATTTATCATTGTTATTTATATTTTGTTCCATTGGATGTTTCTAAGTTTTTTCCTCCATGTTATGAGACAACTTGCTTTGTAGAAAAGTGCATTTATTTATACTATCCGACACCTCGATTCTTCGCAGTCTTTATGTTGAATAGAAATAATAGTTACAGGACCAATTCAGAGCATCAATAATTGTGGAAAGATATAAAGTTCTTCTTGAAATTCTTCTTAAAGTTCTTCTTTGAGGTGATGCGTTTGCAATGCCAGATGTTACCATTGCTGGAGCATGCTAGATTGAAGCATTCAGTTGGATCCTGATCAATTGGTAGTTAAAAAACAGTTACCCCGACTTTAATATGATACACGCCTTCCTCTAAATTCATCCTGCTTATTACCATAAAGTTAAAACTATTGGTTTTAGGAACCACACGTGAGATAGATAGATAGATAGATATATATATATATCTATCTATCTATCCAATAGGAATAGTGTTGTGTTTCGAATCTGAGCGAGAAGCGTTTTCTTTGTTTCTCGTTGATGGACTAATTTATAATGTGTGTGTGTGACTTACTATGGGGGTTGATAGATGCCATATGTGTTTAGAAATGTTGAAGAGATCTTAATTACCTGCCCCCCAACCAACCAAAAAGTGTCTCTGGAAGGTTTCAAGTTGCCCATTCTTTGTTTGTGAGCCTATGTATCTCTATTAATTCAGAGAAGCCCCCGCCAATCTATAATGTAAATTGAAGAATATATATTAGATTTCATGGTATATAGCAAATTGAAGAATGTTTTTCACCTTGGACAATATGCAATGAAACCAAATGGGTGACTGCACATTAATTTGCACTGGGGGTTAATATCTATTATTTGAAAGTTAATCTATAAAGTCCTTTTCGCTGTCCAATATTCCACAGTTATGACTTTCTGGTACAGAATATGGAAAGAAGGGTCTTACCGGTGTTTTTCCTCTGCAGACGGAGTGTCTTCAAAACCTGATCAAAGGCGACTTGCTTACTGAGAATGGGAATTTGCGCGTTGACACCAACCTCGAATCCTGCACCTAATCTGGATGGGAAAGTGAGACCCTCACCCTGATTATTGTTCCGCGCGAAGGGTTGTTCTTTCTTGAAGACCTCTTCAGTCTGTGGAAGATAAAAGTGAGTGAAAAAAGCAGGAAAGCATTGTGACATGCGTCACTTTGGACTTGGGGTACATGGGCCTAGAAATGTATTTGGGAGGTGCAGGCCTCATGTTCTAAATTATTTCCCTGCCCTCTCTTCTGTTGAAGCCCCCATGTACCTGTAAAGTTCAGGGTGTTTGTGTAATCTGTGTTATGTATGAATAATGTTATTGTCCATGTGCATCTGTTACTGTCTGCTGATATGTTTGTTGGCTATCGAATGTGCAATTGTCTGTGTATGTTTGAGTAGTCTTTGTCACAAGGGCTTGTCAGTGGTCTACTTCCTAAGTGGGCTATTTTCAAGTGGAGTTTAAAAACAGGAGTTCTACCTGTACTGGTCTGTGGTTTGTATCTCTAGAGGGAGAGAAACCTCTGGTTTATTTATCAATTTGTTTCATTTCTCTTTTTGGTTTTTTTTTTCTGCTGTTTTTTTTTCTGTTCTGCTTTTAGTTTTTTTAGTTTTTTTTTCCTGTGGGTGGCTGGTGGCTTGTTAATTGGGGGTGTGTAACCTGTCAGGTGATTTCACTTGTATGGCTACATAAACTCAATGGCAGCTCACTGAGCTTGCTCACAAGGGCTTGTCAGTGGTCTACTGCTAAGTGGGCTATTTTCAAGTGGAGTTCAAATAACAGGTATCAATTGTATTTATATATTTGTTATCTTGTTGTGGGTATGAGTGTTAGCAAGCTTGAAGGTTTGACCCAGTGCACATCCTGCTGCATGTCTGGAGGAATCCTTCCAGGGTCCATATCTCTGTAGTAAGTGTGAACGTGTAGCTCTTCTGGAAGCTCTTATTGGAGATCTGGAAGGGCAAATCGTAACGCTGAGGCAGATTGACAATCTTGAAAGGAGCGGCTTCTCACGGAGCAAAGTATAGTTGAGGAATCTAGGGGTGTGGGAGGAGTGGAGTTAACCGGGGAACAGGTTGGTAGCTGGGTGTCAGTGACACGAGGTAGCAAGGGGGAGGGAAGAGGAAAAGGTTGGCTAGTCCTGATCTTGCGCACACCAACAGATTTGCCCCTTTAAGCGAAGATGTTGGGTGCATCAGCTCAGGTGTAGCAGTACTGGAGGAGGCTGCTCCCTCTAACAGCAGGGGGATCAGCCCACCAAGTAAGGGAGGGATAAAGAGGGCAAGTAAGCCTAGACAGGTTGTGATGGTAGGGGACTCTATTATTAAGAGAGTAGACGGGGTAATCTGTCACCCTGATCGCCTTAACCGGACAGTTTGCTGTCTGCCGGGTGCCCGTGTTAGGCATGTGGTTGACACAGTTGATAGATTATTGGGAGGGGCTGGAGATGACCCAGCTGTCATGGTCCATATTGGTACCAATGACAAAGTAAGAGGAAGATGGAAGGACCTGAAGAATGAGTTCAGGGAATTAGGAAGTAAACTGAAGAAGAGGTCCTCCAAGGTAGTATTTTCTGAGATCCTACCTGTGCCACGTGCTACAGTGGAAAGGCAGCAGGAGATCAGGGAGGTCAATGCATGGCTTAAAGCTTGGTGCAGGAAGGAGGGCTTTGGGTTTTTAGAGCACTGGGCTCATTTTGCACTGGGGTACAATCTGTATAGTCGTGATAGAATGGAAGAGGGTCTGCTGTGCAGGGGGAGAGGATGGTTAAAAGGTTGGAGGAGACTTTAAACTAGTGGAAGGGGAGGGATACAGTATCTTACAAAATGGAGACAGAACAGATAGCGGAAGGGTTTCAGTTCAGACTAAGGGGGGTGGAGCCGGGGGGATGGGTAATGTCAGAACAGTGGAGGCATGTAATGTAAAGTCGCAATCAGCATGTGTGGGTAGAGACAACATTAAATGTATGCTTGCTAATGCAAGGAGCCTCAATAACAAGATGGGGAACTAGAGGTAATAGCATACACTAAGCAATACGACATTATAGGAATAACAGAAACGTGGTGGGATGAAACGCATGACTGGGCTGTAAACTTAAACGGTTATACATTGTTTAGAAAGGATAGGAAACATAAGAAAGGGGGTGGAGTGTGTTTATATGTAAATCAGGATTTAAAGCCTAATATTACACAACTGGAAAGCGATGAGGGAAATGTGGAATCCTTATGGGTAAATATTTTGTTGGGGAATAAACAGGGAAGTCAACTATTGGTTGGCATATGCTATAAACCACCTAATATAGATAATGATGAGGAAGAACAACTGTTACAGCAAATTAGGAAGGCTGCACATCATGGTAGCACTTTAATTATTGGAGATTTTAATTACCCGGACATTAATTGGGATGGTGGGACTAGTAATTCAGCAAAGGGAATCCGGTTTCTGAACATTTTAAATGATACCTTCATGTCACAACTGGTAGAAACACCAACTAGAGAGGATAACTGTCTGGACCTGGTTATAACAAATAATGTGGATCTTTTCTCAAATATTAATGTAAAGGAACAGTTGGGAAACAGTGACCATAATATGGTGACTTTTGAAATAAACTCAAAAACACATTCATAAGGGGCATGCTAAAACATATAATTTTAAAAAGGCCAACTTTATTAAAATGTAAAAATGTAAAAATGTAAAATGTAAAAATGCGATTAGATGGGCTAAACTAGAAAATGAAAAAGAAATAGCCAAAGAGAGCAAGACCAACCCTAAAAGATTCTTTAGGTACATAAATTCTAAAAGACCCAAGAGTGAAAATGTAGGTTCACTAAAATCTGAGTCAGGGTTATTGTTAACTGAAGATCAGGATAAGGCAGAAATTTTAAATGATTATTTTTCTTCAGTATTTATCAAAGAGAAACCTATAACAGGCGACATGCAATTCATTAATAAAAACTTACTAATACAAAGTGACTGGTTGACTCAGGACAAGGTTTTGCAGAAATTAAAAAATGTGAATGTGAATAAAGCCCCAGGGCCAGATGGAATTCACCCGCGAGTACTGAGGGAGCTATGTGTTGAAATATGTAAACCTCTGTTCTTAAACTTTCAAGATTCTTTTCTTTCAGGAATAGTACCAGAGGATTGGAGAAAAGCTGACGTGGTCCCTATATTTAAGAAAGGTTTAAAATTTGTGCCTGGGAATTCTAGACCTGTGAGCTTAACATCTGTGGCTGGGAAAGTATTCGAGGGGTTACTAAGGGATAATATTCAGGAATTTATTGGGAGGTATAATGTAATTGGCAAAAATCAGCATGGTTTCATGAAACACAGATCATGTCAGACTAACCTAATTACGTTCTATGAGGAAGTAAGTAGAAGTATAGATCAGGGGGTCGCAGTGGATGTGATTTACTTAGATTTTGCCAAAGCTTTCGACACAGTTCCACACAAAAGGTTACTATTTAAATTGAGAAAAATTGGTCTAGATGAAAATACTTGTTCTTGGATAGAAAACTGGATAAAAGATAGGGTACAGAGAGTGGTCAAAAATGGTACATTTTCAAGATGGACACCAGTGGTAAGCGGTGTCCCTCAGGGGTCTGTTATAGTACCAATACTATTCAATTTATTTATAAATGACCTTGAGATAGGCATTGAAAGTCATGTATCAGTGTTTGCAGATGACACAAAACTAGGAAAAGTACAGTAATACAATGTGAGCAGGATGTTACTTCGCTGCAGAGGGATTTAGATAGATTGGGGGACTGGGCACTTAAATGGCAGATGAGATTTAATCTAGATAAATGCAAAGTTATGCACTTTGGAGTGAAGAACACACAAGTAATTTATACCCTAAATGGTACGGAGTTAGGGAAATCCAAGCAGGAGAAGGATTTGGGAATAATCATAGACTTCAAACTAAGTAACAATGTGCAATGTCAAACAGCAGCCGCCAAGGCCAGCAAAGTATTGGCATGCATTAAAAGGGGAGTTCACTCACGGGATGAAAACATAATTTTGCCTCTGTATAAATCAATGGTCAGGCCGCACCTTGAATATGCCGTGCAATTTTGGGCACCTGTCTTAAAAAAAGATATTATAGCCTTAGAAAAAGTGCAGAGACGGCAACTAAATTAATAAGGGGAATGGAAGGGTTAAGTTATGAGGAAAGACTAACAAGCTTAAACCTGTTTAGTTTAGAGAAACGGCGCCTTAGAGGGGATCTGATAACCTTATATAAATATATACGGGGCCATTAACAACCATTGTCTGATAACCTATTCATTAACAGGACTATACACAGGACACGGGGTCATCCAATTAGACTGGAAGAAAGAAAATTTAGCTTAAAGCATAGGAAGGGTTATTTTACGGTGAGAACAATAAAGCTGTGGAATTCTCTGCCTGTTGAGGTGGTTGGGTCAGAGTCTATACAGACTTTTAAAAAACGACCGGATGACTTCCTGCAGACACAGAATATTAAGGGTTATAATATTTAATATGTGGGTAAAAGCTTCTTGATCCAAGGAGAAATCTGACGCCATTCTGGGGTCAAGAAGGAATCCGGTATGTTGCATATTTCAGACTGGGTTTTTTGCCTTCTTTTGGATCAACAGCAGTAGGTTATGTGGGAGAGGCTGAACCCGATGGACACATGTCTTTTTTCAGCCTATATAACTATGTAACACTGCGGGGAAGCGCCTCTCTGCGCGGTATAATTAATGCAGCATATGAATCCACACACTGCAGGGAAGCGCCTCTCTGCAGTATAATTAATGCAGCATATGAATCCACACACTGCTGGGAAGCGCCTCTCTGCAGTATAATTAATGCAGCATAAGAATCTACACACTGCTGGGAAGCACCTCTCTGCAGTATAATTAATGCAGCATGTGAATCCACACACTGCTGGGAAGCGCCTCTCTGCAGTATAATTAATGCAGCATATGAATCCACACACTGCTGGGAAGCACCTCTCTGCAGTATAATTAATGCAGCATATGAATCCACACACTGCTGGGAAGCGCCTCTCTGCAGTATAATTAATGCAGCATATGAATCCACACACTGCTGGGAAGCACCTCTCTGCGGTATAATTAATGCAGCATATGAATCCACACACTGCTGGGAAGCGCCTCTCTGCAGTATAATTAATGCAGCATATGAATCCACACACTGCTGGGAAGCGCCTCTCTGCGGTATAATTAATTCAGCATATGAATCCGCACACTGCAGGGAAGCGCCTCTCTGCAGTATAATTAATGCAGCATATGAATCCACACACTGCTGGGAAGTGCCTCTCTGCAGTAATAATTAATGCAGCATATGAATCCACACACTGCTGGGAAGCGCCTCTCTGCAGTATAATTAATGCAACATATGAATCCACACACTGCTGGGAGCGCCTCCCTGCAGTATAATTAATGCAGCATATGAATCCACACACTGCTGGGAAGCGCCTCTCTGCAGTATAATTAATGCAGCATATGAATCCACACACTGCTGGGAAGTGCCTCTCTGCAGTATAATTAATGCAGCATATGAATCCACACACTGCTGGGAAGCGCCTCTCTGCGCAGTATAATTAATGCAACATATGAATCCACACACTGCTGGGAAGCGCCTCCCTGCAGTATAATTAATGCAGCATATGAATCACAGCACACTGCTGCCACACACTGCTGGGAAGCACCTCTCTGCGGTAATTAATGCAGCATATATGAATCCACACACTGCTGGGAAGCGCCTCTCTGCGGTATAATTAATGCAGCATATGAATCCACACACTGCTGGGAAGTGCCTCTCTGCAGTATAATTAATGCAGCATATGAATCCACACTGCTGGGAAGCACCTCTCTGCGGTATAATTAATGCAGCATATGAATCCACACACTGCTGGGAAGCGCCTCTCTGCGGTATAATTAATGCAGCATATGAATCCACACACTGCTGGGAAGTGCCTCTCTGCAGTATAATTAGCAGCATATGAATCCACACACTGCACTGCTGGGAAGCACCTCTCTGCGGTATAATTAATGCAGCATATGAATCCACACACTGCTGGGAAGCGCCTCTCTGCGGTATAATTAATGCAGCATATGAATCCACACACTGCTGGGAAGTGCCTCTCTGCAGTATAATTAATGCAGCATATGAATCCACACACTGCTGGGAAGCGCCTCTCTGCAGTATAATTAATGCAGCATATGAATCCACACACTGCTGGGAAGTGCCTCTCTGCAGTATAATTAATGCAGCATATGAATCCACACACTGCTGGGATGCGCCTCTCTGCAGTATAATTAATGCAACATATGAATCCACACACTGCTGGGAAGCGCCTCCCTGCAGTATAATTAATGCAGCATATGAATCCACACACTGCTGGGAAGCACCTCTCTGCGGTATAATTAATGCAGCATATGAATCCACACACTGCTGGGAAGCGCCTCTCTGCGGTATAATTAATGCAGCATATGAATCCACACACTGCTGGGAAGTGCCTCTCTGCAGTATAATTAATGCAGCATATGAATCCACACACTGCTGGGAAGCACCTCTCTGCAGTATAATTAATGCAGCTTATGAATCCACACACTGCTGGGAAGCACCTCTCTGCGGTATTATTAATGCAGCATATGAATCCACACACTGCTGGGAAGCGCCTCTCTGCGGTATAATTAATGCAGCATATGAATCCACACACTGCTGGGAAGCGCCTCTCTGCAGTATAATTAATGCAGCATATGAATCCACACACAGCAGGGAAGCGCCTCTCTGCAGTATAATTAATGCAGCATATGAATCCACACACTGCGGGGAAGCACCTCTCTGCAGTATAATTAATGCAGCATATGAATCCACACAATGCTGGGAAGCACCTCTCTGCAGTATAATAATGCAGCATATGAATCCACACACTGCTGGGAAGCGCCTCTCTGCAGTATAATTAATGCAGCATATGAATCCACACACTGCTGGGAAGCGCCTCTCTGCAGTATAATTAATGCAGCATATGAATCCACACACTGCTGGGAAGCGCCTCTCTGCAGTATAATTAATGCAGTATATGAATCCACACACTGCTGGGAAGCGCCTCTCTGCTGTATAATTAATGCAGCATATGAATCCACACACTGCTGGGAAGCGCCTCTCTGCAGTATAATTAATGCAGCATATGAATCCACACACTGCGGGGAAGCGCCCCTCTGCAGTATAATTAATGCAGCATATGAATCCACACACTGCTGGGAAGCACCTCTCTGCAGTATAATTAATGCAGCATATGAATCCACACACTGCTGGGAAGCACCTCTCTGCAGTATAATTAATGCAGCATATGAATGCCACACTGCGGGGAAGCACCTCTCTGTGGTATAATTAATGTATACGTCTGTGTTATATGTATATGTATCCTGTCTGTTTATTATAACTTAAAATGCAATAAAATCAGAATTTTCAATAATTTACAAGGTGTAAAGTGTTTTTTTTTCCCATTTTAACATGCGAGTGTTTACGGTTATATTTTCTATGAGTTGCGCTTGTTAAAATAATTAGAGATGGGGGACTTGTTACATACATTTTTTTGGGGGGAAAATTACACAATTTTTAACAAACGCAACCCATACAAAAATCGTTAGTGCAGCATCATTGTTCACATTAGAATTGAATTGAATGGGAACAATATTGCTGCATTAGCAAAACAAAAGAAAAAAAATACCTTTTTTGTTTATTTATTTATTTTTTAATTTATTTTTTAATTTTTTATATTTTTTAGATAGCCTTTAACATGGTCATGTTTGGTGTGGTTGGAAAGGCCATGCTCTGGCTGATCCAACAATACCAAACATTAACCCCTAGGTGCCACGGATCGGGAGATTGGGGGTTCATTGGAACCGCCTATCCAGTGGTGCATTTAGGTTTTGTGCTGCCCTAGGCCTGATTAAACTCGTGCACCCCCTAATTTAAATTTGAGGCACCCTTTCCTGTCAAGGGCACACCTCTTCCTGGTTAATCCCCACCCTTCCTCTTTAAGCTCCACCTTTTCCTCTTAGAGCTCCTCCTTTTCCTCTCTTTATATTAAAAGTGGATACCAAGTGCCTACTTGTATATTTTGTATACCATTTCAAATATATCTATTGAGATAAATAAAATTATGAAATGTTTAAATTCAAGCATTTTTACAAAGAACAGCCACGCATGTCAAATATATTGGATCACATCAGCCGCTCTAATTGGTTGAACAATAAAATCCACAGAAACGTGCACTGCAAATGAGCATATCACAGAGCTGCACATCATTAAAACTCACAGTAATGTGCAGTGTGTATGAGGGTATCCCAGAGCTCCAGGGCAATAAAACTCACAGTAATATGCATTGTGTATCACAGAATCCGCAGCAATAAAACTCCCAGCAATGCAATGTGCGGTGTGTGTGTCAGCGTATCAGAATTCACAGCAATAAAACTCCCAGCAAACCAAGTGAATATGAGTACACAGCAAGTATTTATTCTATATTTACCGGCCTCCGTCCGCGGTAGGGCTGTGTGCAGAGTCAGCAGGGACTGTGTACGGACTCAGCAGGAGGTCCCTCCAGGTCACGTTAGGATCGCGGCTGTGCATGGAGCCATCTTGTCAGCAATGGGGTGCCACTGCCAGAGGGTGCACCGTGGCTTTGATTCCCTTCCCGGTGGGTGTTCAGTCCAGAATAGAGTGAGAGTCCATGTTAACGAAAAGGGCGGGCAGCTGCGTGCGTGCATGTCAATTAGTTCAGCCAGTCAGGTGGTACTGAGACTCAGTACCACCTGACTGGCCGGACTGCGTGACCTGCATGCACGCAGCCTCACCAGGAGCCAGGCAGCTCAATGACAAATTACTATCACTGCAGTGCTGGTTAAGGAAAGGTCCACTTTAAACAGCAGTAAGCAGACAGGGCTTCATATTCTGCTGATACCCCCCTTTACCTGCCTTTTACTGTCATCTTCTCTCTGCACACAAATCACATCCCCTCCCCTGTCCTAGAGCTGCTGCAGAGCAGGGGAGGAGCTATAGAGGGAGGAGACTTCCTCCCTTTTTTTATAGCGGTTTATCTTTTTTCTGTAACAGAACTTTTTATTATCAATCATAGGATCTTATATGTAAATTCCAGACATTTTTGTTCAGTAGTTCTTTTGAAAACAGCAGGCCGCGGGTTTGCGGTGGCAGCATTCAGCGGCCGACTCCATGCACTTTGGGGACCCTGCGGTGAATGGTGAATTCACTGCAGGGTGGGGAAATTTTATTCCCCAAAGTGCAGCGAACTACAGAACACCAAAATGTTGGCGTCATTTCGGTGCTCTGTGAGTAACCCATTTAGTGGTGAGGTCTTTTGCTGCCCTCTGGAATGTGAAAGTCTAGGATTTGCCTACCCAGGACATACTTGAAAATTAGTGAAATCTCAATGCATCATTCCTGGTAAAATATTTTGCAAAAGTAAAAAAAAAGAAAAACATTTAGGGGTGGGGCCACCCGGTGCAGGTCGCCGACCCCTGGAAGGTGCCGCCCTAGGCCTTGTTGGCCTAGGCCAAAATACACCACTGCCCCTATCTCCACCATTGGTATCAACTAGGGGGTTAACTCCAGAAATTACTCTATCTGATGTCCCGATGTAAAACTTTGGATAGATTTCACTATTTTTTTTTTTAACTTTCGGAAAGTCGAAATAATAAAAAAAGATTCTTTAAAAATTTATTTATTTTTTAATATTTTTATTTAATTTTTTATTTATAATTTTTTAAATTAACTTTTAACATGGACATGTTTGGTATGGTTGGAAAGGCCAAAAATTAACCCCTAGGTGCCACGGATCGGGAGATAGGGGGTTTATTGGAACCCCCTATCTCCACCATTGGTGGCAACTAGGGGATTAACTCCAGAATTTACTCTATCCGACGTCCCGATGTGAAATATCGGGACTTTGGATAGATTTCGACAATTTTTTTTTCACTTTCGGATAGTCGAAATCTATGTTTCACATCGGAACTTTGGATAGAGTAAGTCCGTGCAGCCGTTAACCCTTTCGCTGCTGAGGCTTTTCACACCTCTGTGCTGAGGTAATTTTTACCGCTTTCGCTCATCATGTTTAACTGCGTTTTGTAGCCATATTTTGATATATGACCCAGACATATTATATATCGTTCTTTCCGGCAGACTTGGCAGATTCATAATATGTCATTATTATATGTATACGTTATGTCATGTCTGTATATTATAACAAAAATGCAATAAAATTAGAATTTTCAATAATTTATTATGTGTAAAGTGTTTTTGTTTAACATTTTAACATGCAATCGTTTGCGGATATATTTTGTATGGGGTGCGCTTGTTAAAAAAATTAGAAATGGGGTCTCGTTACATTTTACATTTTTTTTAAAAAAAAAAAACATTTTTCAAGCTCATGTTTGGTATCGTTGGAAAGGCCATGCCATTAACCCCTAGCTTACACTGATCGGGAGATAGGGGGTTCATTGGCACCCCCTATCTCCACCATTGGTGGCAGCTAGGGGTTAACTCCAGGACTGGCGTCATCGTGCTATGCACGATGACGCCAGTCCTCAGGGGGAGTTCCTGGAGGCTTGGCCGACATCCAAGATATCGGCCAGCTCCAGGAGAGGATCACGATCCGGCGCTTTTCGGCACCGATTCGTGATCCGGCTCCCCAGGGGTTAATCACAGTCACCGTTTGGAAGGGCAGGCTGTGCCCTTCCAAACGGTGCCTGGATTAACCCTCTGCCCCCCGGCGATCGGGAGGGAGAGAGGTAAGAAGGACCCCCCCCCTCCCTTTCAGGCGCTTCCTCCGCACAAGCGGGGGGGTCGCCTGAATTAGATGTCATCGCGGCGGCGCGATGACATCTAATTGCTCCACCGGGGTCCCGGAGTGCTGGGCTGACATCCAAGCTCAGCGCTTCCATAGCACAGGAGAACCACTTGGCTGGACGCGCTGAGCCCCCACAGCAGCCCCCACTCTCTGGAACGCTCTCCCTCGTACTGTCAGACTTTCCCCTAACTTCTCTTCCTTCAAACGCTCCCTTAAAACATTCCTATTTAGGGAAGCCTACCACCCAACTCACTGACGCAACCATCAATCACTCTCACCCTACAGTCCTCTCCTCCTGTTTCCAACCCCAACCCTCCCAGATTGTGAGTTCCTACGGGAATAGGGCCCTCATCTCCTCCTGTACTGTTTGTCAAATGTTGTTCAATGTATTGTAACCCTGTCTATACTGTGCCTATTGTACAGCGCTGTGGAATATGCTGGCGCTTTATAAAGAATAATAATAATAATAGCAGCCAAGTGGTTAAACATATATACATTATGATTTTCTAACGATCAGCACACTGGATAGCACTGTTGCTGTCCAGCGTCCTGATCCATCTATCCTGGCCTTTCTGACCATACCAAACATGACCATGTTAAAAGTTGAGAAAAAATATAAAAAAATAAAAAAATATAAAAAAATAAATAAATTTAAAAAAAATTTTTTTGTTTGTTTTGTTTTCTTAATGCAGCAATATTGTTCCCATTCTAATGATTTCTGTATGGGTTGCGTTTGTTAAAATTTGTGTAATTTTCCCCCAAAAAAATGTATGTAACAAGTCTAAATTTTTTAATAAGCTCAACTTATAGAAAATATAACCGTAAACGCTCGCATTTTAAAATGTGACTGGGGGACTTTTTCCCTTAGTCTCTCTCTGCTCCCGGCGGCCAGAAGAAGCGGATGGAGCCGCTGTTCTCACTGCGGGATGGGAGGTGAGTATCCGATTTTTGGTTTTATTTTTTGCTGGTGCTAACTGATTCCGCCGAAGCCGTATCACTGAGCACCAGCTCCAAGCTGTGGGTTTATCCTTTCAGTAACCACAGCCGGACGATAATTAGCCTTAGGACTTTGTAATCTTAACACTAACTCTTTCCACTCCCCATGTTAAGCATAGGGAGCGCAAAGTACAGTAACCGCGCGCTGAGAAGCCCAAGTTCCTAATAGCTAATGGTTTTTTTAACCTGTTAGTGTCTGGATTGTAATATGTGCGCCCGCGCTAGGGCAGCCAGGGCTAACGTTAACGCCTACACAGGTGAACACTTTTAGCGTTATGAATGTAATATGGCCCAAAGTGTGCACCGCACAGCAACAAAAAAAAGGAAAAAACTATGAAGCTGAGAAGAGATCAGTTTCACACCAGACAGCATCGGGAACGCACAGCAATGGCAGTGGAGATCACACAGAAGTAGACACAAATTGCTCTATGTCTCTCTGCTCATGCAACACTATCCAAAGTGACAGTAAACCATTATGTCAGTGGTATTTAAACCCGTACTGCCCTCACGGTGATGACACGATCATCCTAGCATTCATTAGATAACTGTCTGTCACACGATAAACATTACTGTCTGCAGAGCAAGTCAATCAAGAGTTAAAACATGATCTGATTTAATATGTTAAAAAAAACCACATGATCTGATTGGCTGCAGACTGACAAGAGAAGAACGGTACCCGACCTAGTTGGGACCTGAAATCGTAGGCTCTGGCACAGTCCGGCTGACAGGGGCCAGAGCAGTGTTTCCCAAACCTCTCCTCAGGATCCTCAACTAGGCCAGATTTTGCAGATCACCTTGGAGAAAAGCAGACTGAAACCTGCAATCACTGAGCAGCAAATCATATCACCTTCAGATATCCTGCAAAACTGGCAAGGCGGAGGGCCCTGAGGACAGGTTTGGGAAATACTGGGCCTGAGAGTAGCCATCCACTTTCTTCGGGGCCATCGTCATGCTGAGGATGGATGGGAGCCGAGGAAGCCAGAAAAGGTTTGCCTTCACTCGGTCACACTGTGCTGGAGCACTGGCCAGGTGAAGAGGTGGCCCAGCGAGCAAGCAGCCCTGACAAAAATTCTGTTCACACAGGGTGAGTGGGCGAGTGCAAATTTCGAGCCCTGTTATTATACAAACACACACAATCATTTGTTGCTGTTGCTTTTCTGTAGCCAGAGATGAAGATAATCAGTTTGTCGTTGTTTCCCCGGGCTCAGCAGCTGAGCTTTATTGTTCTAAATCATGAGAGCGCAGGGTTTATACTAGACATGTGCACAGCACAAAATTTCGTTTTGAACTAATGGATTAGTCCTAAAACGCAATTTATTTAGTTGCTAAAGAAATTGGTTTTCAGTTCTTTAGTATGAAAACTAATTTCATTCATCTGAAAACCAGTGGATACAATTACTATTGTAGTGGTGGCTCCTCAGAGGGCTGAGATCGTTGCTTGTTACAGTATCTCTCACTCTCAGCACAATGTGGGCCATATTACATAGTTGGTGCTAACTTAACCAGAGCTGTTGTAAACTTCCCAGAGCCATTATAGCCTATGAAGGTTTTCAGTTTACAACAGCTCTGGTTAAGTTAGCACCAACATTGTAATACTGCCCCGTGTCAGGCAAAGCTGTTACAGTAACTGACTGCTGCTCATCACAGCGCTCAGAGTTTCAGTAAAACTAGTAATTAATATTTTTATATATAAGAGGTTATAACAATATTATTTCCTTGTTTTACTGAAACTCTGAGCGCTGTTACAGTCAGTTACTGTAACAGCTGAGACTGATACATTGTACGGAGAGATAATATAACAAGCAGCCGATCTCAGCGCTCACAGCCACTGGATTTAATGGGCTAAAAAAAGGCTCCTCTCTGTACAATGTTTAGAACATCCTCCTGCATTAATTAATTCCCCTCTCTGTATAATGTATAGAACATCCTCCTGAATTAATGTCCCTCTCTGTATAGAACATCCTCCTCAATTTATACCTTTCTCTGTATAATGTATATAACATCCTCCTGCATTAATACCCCTCTCTGTATAATGTATAGAACATCCTCCTGCATTAATTAATGCCCCTCTTTGTATAGAACATCCTACTGCATTGGCATGTGGAGGGTGCAGAACTTCGGATGTTGCGTTCTTCTTTGGTCTCCTTCACTCATCAATGTAATATCACAAAAAGGACTGAAACTAAAATGTAGTGCATTTTATTTAAGTTTCTTTCGTTTTTTGTACTGAGCAGTTTCGTATCTCTTGAGTCATACAAAAACTAAATTATCCCAAAATTTGAACTAAATCGTTTTAGTACTAAAACGAATGCACATGTCTAGTTTATACATGTACAGCTTGTGCCAGTTCATGTGACTCTATGATGGGTGGATTAGTTGGTCACTGAGAGGTGGGTTAGGAGACAGGGGTGGGGGGAGCTCATGAAACGCCCTGTCAGGTTGCCCTTCAGAAGATGGTGAACAACTCTAGGGACGTCGTAGTAAGGCACGGAGTAAAAGGGAACAGGCTGGGATTCGAGACTGTGGTCACAAACTTGGGTCAATACAGAACAAATACTGTGAGCTCAGAGCTAGGAGAGAGAGAACTATCTCAAAACTGGAGCGAGGATGTAATGGCATTCTGGCCTTTTAAACCCTGTATCCTCCTTTGGCCCAATTGAGAACCTGTGATGTCATTAATGTGCGCCACGCCCCGGGTGCCATTTTGTTGGAGCCCGACCACGTGCGCACACCCTGTCAGAGGCCTAGACAAGGCCTGAAGCCTCGCGCTGCGGCGAGGGCCGCTGCTTGGCGGCA